>JAULBR010099534.1:0-11345 GCA_032355825.1 Melanodrymia aurantiaca
TACATCCTATATCAAACATGGTGGGAAGCATGTTGTGTTATATCATACATCCTATATCAAACATGGTGTGAAGCATGTTGTTATATCATACATCCTATATCAAACATGGTGGGAAGCATGTTGTGTTATATCATACATCCTATATCAAACATGGTGTGAAGCATGCTGTATTATATCATATACTTTATATCAAACATTGTGAGAAGCATGCGTTATTATAATCATGCATCCTATATCAAACATGGTCTTCTGCATACTAATAAACTGGAAGAGTTTGTATTCACTAGGTTGAAGAATGGTAATTGAGTCTAATGTTTAAAACATGATGCAATGCATGCTGTATTATATCATATACTCTATCAAACATTATGATGTTCTGCTTACTAATAAAGTAATAAACAGGAAGTGTTCACTTTGTTGGAGAATGGTGATAAAGTCAAATCTTTAAAACTGCTAATGTAGCCATTCATAATACACTGTAGTATGGCCTTCCTATAGAGATTGAAATACATACAGATCTGTATCTGTAGAGAATTGTTAAATCTGAATTGGTCTTTATAGACAGATGTGTGTTATATACAGGTGGCCGTTATAAAAGGTTTAAGAGTATTTATGAACGGTCGGGACGTCGTCTCAATCTCAGCGCCCGCTACAACATCCTTCGGATGGATGAAGGCGTTAAACCACATTACCCGTTACCCGTTATGAATTTATATAAACGATGATAAAGCAATGTAGTGATGGAATGTAACCATTTTTATGCACTTGTTTTGTGTGTGAGAAGACATGATTGGTGTTTCATGCTTCAGTCAATATTGGAGTTAGCTTCTCTTGACTTGCAGTTGAGTGACATGGCACAGGCTGCAGTGCTGTAGTGGTCCTCGGAATTAAACAAATATTCTTTACTTTGTCGGAGTTAAAGTAAAGCTTTTTTATTTCTACAGTAATTCTTTGATATTTGCGTGTGCCATTTTCTTTTTAATTACATGTATGTTTACAATTTCGATGTCTTTTTCTGACATCAGTGTGTTTTTACTTTAGTGAAAGGATATTTAAATGTACATTTCACTTTGTTTACAAGACATCGTAATGTTTTAAGTAATATAATGTATTTTGCTCATGATGTGAATGATGTGGTGAAATCGTTCTAGATGGCTTTGAAGGATTAAGGGGTCAAAACCCTTAATTTCTCCTAACTTGTCCCCTCCATTAGTACTAAAAATTCACCTTTTCACCATGTAATTTTTTTTTTTTACAATTGATAAAATAGGTAGCTATTTCATTGTGACTGTTCCTGTTTACCTTTTCATGTGCAAATCTATTTGCATTTTAATTTTTTTATTAAACATTTTTTACTTTGTAAAACTTTTCCTGGATCTTCCGGGGTACTCTTGTCCCTCAGTCCTTGGAAGACATTTCTTTAAGGACTAATTATTGAAAACAACGAAATTAGTTTTGCACATCAAGCCGATTACCCCTGTAAACTATGGTAGATCTGCTCTCGTGAGTCACTAATTGTACTCCCTGTCTGTGAAGTCTGTCGATAACCTGTGTTGAATTGTTGGCATGAGTAACATCTGTTGGCTAAAATGCAAACATTCGAACTTGGTGCATTTGATATAGATATTGATAGCTCTAACATGGACGGTGTGTACACATATGCATGTGTATGACTCAACTGTGTCTTGCCATTGTATTGTATGCACTGCAATGTTATACCTATAGGTTTCACACCACCAATCATGAATGAGTTTATCATTTTTAGGTAAATTTTTAACTTATTTAATTGAAGATATTTTTACAAACCGTGTCAAAATAACTTTCTCATCTAATACTTGATGATGATTATTAATCAGTGCTTGTACTGAACATTACTGGCCTGTCTGTACTGTTACTAGATGTGTCTACTGTTACTGGCCTGTCTGTACTGTTACTAGATGTGTCTACTGTTACTAGATGTCTCTACTGTTACTAGATATGTCTACTGTCACTAGATGTGTCTACTGTTACTAGATGTGTCTACTGTTACTAGATGTGTCGACTCTTACTAGATGTGTCTACTGTTACTAGATGTGTCTACTGTTACTAGATGTGTGTGTGTGTCTACTGTTACTAGATGTGTCTACTGTTACTAGATGTGTCTACTGTTACTAGATGTGTCGATTCTTACTAGATGTGTCTACTGTTACTAGATGTGTCTACTGTTACTAGATGTCTCTACTGTTACTAGATGTGTCTACTGTTACTAGATGTCTACTGTTACTAGATATGTCTACTGTTACTAGATGTGTACTGTTACTAGATGTGTCGACTCTTACTAGATGTGTCTACTGTTACTAGATGTGTCTACTGTTACTAGATGTGTCTACTGTAGTTACTAGATGTGTCTAATTGCACTATTACTAGATATGTCTACTGTTACTAGTACTGTTACTATATGTGTGTGATTGTACTCATACCAGATGTGTGTGTGTTGATGTTGACGTGTAACGCACACTGTACGTACAGTAGGTATGGTTAGGTACGGTTGTGCTAGCTCCGCACTCCGCACTCCTCGTGGTGTCTGTGGAGGGTATTCACCTCTGACATTACCACATTTGGAGAACTTACTCTTCAACTGTACCATTTGTCAGTGAGCGCTATTGAGACATTCTTTCTCTATTTGCACTGTGTAATCATAAGCGGGAGGATTGAGCGAATGTCTAAAACATAAAACATCATAAGCCAAATAAATAACTGGGTTCAAATTAGTGAACGGTGTTAAAAAGGTTTCAGATAGTGTATATTCTGTTTTGTTTGTTTGTGAACGTTGTAAAATCAGACTTGAACACAAATATCAGTATATTGATAACTTGTAGTAGATCGAACATTTGCTAAAATGATTATCCCTCACAGTTTTAGAGGTTGTAGACCTATTCAGTGTGCTTAAACATATCACTAGAGAAGATTAGCCTTGAGTTCAATAAAGCGAGCGCTCTGGAACTATGTGACTGGTACCGATCGTGTACTATCACATCACATTCATTTAATGTAGATGCAAATACTGGTGTCAAAACATTTTTTCTCAGAAGCAGAACGCCCGCACTATTGAACGGAAGGTTGATGTCAAACAATAGTGATTTGAACATAATATCAGAACAAGCCCACTGCCACCACATACATGTACATGTCGGCAACTCTTTTTCAGTTGGCAGCAAGTGATCTTTTATATGCACTTTCCCACATACAAGATACATGTAATACATACTATAACCCAAGTTTTTTAGCTGTTGAATGGATTATAGCACAGGGTGTAGGAAAATATAATAGACATATTTTAATATTGATAATTGAAAAGAGTAGCGCATGTTGGTAACAATGTGTTTCATCTGAGACCATGTGTTGAAATAACTATTTGATATCAGTATGTTCCAGTGCATGGTGTCGTTAAACAACAAACTTTGTCTTTACCTTTCAAATACATCTGTTTAAAATACATTCTTATCAACTGCAATCGTACATGCAGACTTGTAACCACGATGAGGACAGTGCATACCACGCCCATCCACCGCCATGTGAAAATAATCCTTTCAGAACAACGCTGTATCAGGTTCACACTTATTAATTTTACCAATTGAAAGATAGGGTCAATTTAACTTTAAAAAAAATGCTCTACAGATTGTGTGTACGTGTTTATAAATGGGAAATATAAAAAGCGAATTGCGCCGGTAATTTAGAACTGCAATATCAGCAAAGTTATGGGGAGTTTCCCGAGAACTCAAGTTCCCAAGCTTATTGAAACACAGTAGAAAAAAAGGATCAATTTGGCTAAGTTGGAAATTGTTAGCAGCTGAGTTACTTGGTGCCACATGTATGACCCAAACTAATGAAATGAGCCGTGTCAGTAGGTTTCCAGGCAAATATTCTTTCAGTATGTAACTTGTGTTTTAATTCTGCAAATTAATGTAGAATTGAATGTGTTCCATGTGTAGGTTATAGGTGAACACACACTGTTACAATGAAGGTTGGTGTGTGAGTTTAAACAATGGGTCCTCAGTAGATCCATTGTTTTTCTCATTCCAAACACTTGTTGATGTGATGTGTTCCATTCTGATCAAGGTGGTATGTGCCATCCTGTCTGTGGAAAAGTGCATATAAAAGATGTGGCTAGTAATAATAAAAGCGTAATCCATTGGATTTGCTCTCAGATTATGTGTTAAAATAATTGCATTTGACATCCATGATTATTTAACCCAATAAAGTCTATTTTTGCCAATTTGTGTAGTTTGCAATTAGCCTAAATTGTTATATATAACAACAAATATACCCCAACATATATATCTAAATAAAAGAAAATAAAACAAGGAATTAAAAAACTAATTTTGTATTGGTTTTACTGAAAATAGATTGTGATAATTCATTACAACTTTGTTTGGCGATTTTACTTCATAAATGTATCATAAGTTTTGCAGTAATAGGTTTTTGATGGTTGATTCAGAATACACATAAAAAATACATGTACATCACAAGTGTAGAAACATTGTAAACGTTTTTCATTAGCAAGGCCTTTCAGGGTTAAGCAAGTGCTCCAGTGGTGTCGTTAAACAAACATAATTTACGTTTATAAGTTAATCGTCCATTAATATGCAAATGGACATGATCGGTGATTGTGATCCGAGTTAAGGACTGACACATCTGATGACGATACATTGTAATGTGAGCGAACAGTGTGATTTAATTCACTTCAAATCAAACAATTGCACTCGAATTGAATGTTGGACATTAACAAACATTGAACACTGCGTATTATTGTGGCCTATATTGACTGTTTGGAGAGTGACTGAAGCTCCTCTGCTTGCCTACAACTACATGTACATGTACTATATCCTTAACTCCATATTACACATACTCTTCTGTCTTATAACTTATTACAATGAATTGAATGGAACTATATTAGTATACATGATATGAATGGATTTCATACTGGCCTCTTGGGGTCACGTTTTACCTTGGCTTGTCAATATAGCCAGAACATGACCTTTCCTCCTCGTTATGTACAAAACATGTTTGCTCCCTGTCTGCTTAGTTATTCACAATTAACTCCTTCAGTTTAGACACATGCAATAGATAAAAAAATTGTCTGTATCATGAATATTTGATTTTTTGTTTGTTGCATACTTGTATATTGATTAATAGAGCTCTAGAATTTAGACATGTTTGGTTTATATCTACCATCATGTTTCGCTATCTTTCAGTGTATCACTAGACATGTTATGTACACTATCGTAATATGCTTTTGTCAACCCATGACTGTTTATTTATATTTTTTTGATTGTCTTAATCCGATAATGGCTTTGTTGGTTGTAGTCGACAGTTAAAATAGAGTTGACTGGTAATTGTGTGGTAATTACAATATACATAAAGCATATATATATATACCCGGTATATCGGATTCCTCACTGGAATTTGTTTATTATACAGTACACTGTACATGTACAGCTGACAGAATTCCAGTGAGGAATCTGATACACAACAAGTGAGTTTTCAATCATACATGAGCAAAAGCAAGTGTTGTACAATGCGAAACACACGAGTTGTAATATATCACGTTCTTCGAGTGTAGTATTCTATTTATTATGCTATTCTACTTTGTTCAAACAATCAGAAAAAACAAGTAAATAGGAGAAGCGAACAGTTAAAATTATATGTTCGGCCAGTTTATCTACACATAGCATGACGTCATGCATCTGTGGCAATTGTGATGCCATGGATGAGGTCATGACCTTTGTAATGTAGTTCCTCACATTGTGATGCACAATTTAAATATCCAACAGTAGAATTATACACCGCAGTGTAATAAATTGTAACACTGCCTTGTCCTGTAGATTATTGTACACAGGTATACGAGTAATAAACATTGTAAGCAAGCAGGGGCGGAGCAAGAGCATTTTTCCAGAAGGGTATAATATAAATGTTAATACAGTGTACATGTATACATATAAAGGCACAGGACACACTCGTGAAAATGGAAACACAGTCACTGAACAGTCATTGTAAAATATGTCTCTTTTTTTATTTTTTTTTATTTTTTTTTGTAGAATCAAAATGGCACTAGATTTTATTAAGAGCTCGTTTCTTTCTTTTTAAAGTTGAAGTAGGTTTGTTTAACTAGAGCACATTAAGTAATAATGTGAAATCAAACATAATTATGTCATTACATTGTCTCAGCACCGGTGTGCTGCCATCACAGAGGCTAATATTACTGAGTAACATCAAGGTATCTTTTATGCGCTTTTCCCATACACAGAATACCACGCACCTCTCACAAGCATCACTGAGGAGTATCGATCCTTCAACCTTCAGCATATCGGGCTGATGCTCTTGCACTGAGCTACATTCTACTTCCTTCCTTTTAAGACAACCTGTCCCAGTTTTATAGGCTTTTTCACACATGTCTTTGTAACTTCTTATGCACTTCTCTATTGGGTGTTATTTTCATTTAGCACAGCTCTACATGTATGTGAGGTTGGCTATTAGCAGGCTGGACATGTTAGTGTGAGATTGTGTTGTGGGTTTTAATGGAACTAACTTTGAATCGAGCAGCTGAAGGGTGCATGATCCATAGGGAGGTCCATGGAAATCTCTGTATGCGCCCCTGTGAAAGCTTTCAAATATAGATGGTCAGATATAATTTTATTCTAGGGTCATTTACGATATTTTTAAAGCTTCTGTTTGGGGTATTTTGAGGTCGAAACGTTGTATGAAAAAGAGTGGTCAAAGGCATCCTTGATTTTTTGTGAAAATGATTTGTCCTGTGAATCAGTTTTGTTTTTTTTCAATATAATTTCGCATCACAAATTCTAGTGACAACTATTATTGTACAAGTACATGTATATGTATATTTGGTTTAACACGAAACATATTTGTGTTCATTTTTAAAATTCTTATCTTCAGTAACAAAATTGTATTAAACCAAAAAGGCAATGACACCCCCTGGCTACTGGCCTGAATTGGAGGTATTTTTCATATTCTATTCTATGTACATGCGTCTCACTTGCATGTCAAGTGTGGATGCTACATGTAAGTGTCAGTAACTGATCACATGATCCACGGTGGTCTAGACTGATCATGTTGTAAGGTTCTCCAATTACAGTGAGTTTGTGTTTGAAGTGCATTCTGTCAGTGTTTGCACTGTGAGTGGAGGAGCAACTTCCCACCAAGCTCACCTCAAGATGCAACCAAATCAGTAACATACATGTACATGTATGCTCTTCTCAGGTCCTATCTCTATCAGTATTAACAGAGAAAACTTGTCTTTTAATTCAATCCAAACAGGATTATTTTGTCACTTTGAGGAGTCTGAAATGTGTCATGAGTGTGTCATATCAGACTCAAAGTGATGATTTTAAAATTATTGAGGGACTAAATTTAAAGTGAATAGAAATGACTTTTATTCCTACCTGAATCCTAAACTAGTTCGGCTGACTGATCATTTTTTCCTGTTGGGGAAAAAAAAAAATAAAAAATTATAATAAGTTTTTTTCAATGATACAATATTTGGGTGGAAAAAAGATACAACCGATCTACGGACAAATCGAACCTTAAATAAATCTTTTTTCCCCTCAAACCCTGCTGTTGTAAAATGTGAGAACACACAAAGTGCAGACAGTGTGATAAGTTGAATTGTTGAATGTAGCAGTGTGGAGAGCAGCTTGAATGGAAGAATGTAGTGTAGTGTGTTTGTCCTACAATTGAATGGAATTCAGCCGTGTGTTACTGTATACTGTCTGCAGATTACTGTTCCTAAAATCCATGAATAAAATCATTGTGGAATGTTCCGTTTCAAATCATATGTGCTTGCAGTAACAGAACGACACTGACCGGTATGTTAAGTGGGAAGTGATTTTGTCAACATTGTAAATGTCTGTCGGGATGCATGTTAGAGATGAGGTGGTAGATTTGACAAAGGAACTCATTGTTATGTTGTGAGAGTTTTCACCAGATTGCACTGAAACCTACAGCTTGTGGCTTTCCTTTGTTTAGTGGTCATTGCACTGTGTGACAACTTATTAGCATCTTACATGTTACACCAAGGAACAGATCCAGGGGGTGGTGTTTATCAAGTCAAAACAAACACTGACTAATTTCTAAATTTTAAAATAAAAAAAATAGGAATCATACACCAATGGCCATGTACAGAGCTCTATTTAAACATGTACATGTATGTAATAATCATCTTCACCTAAGAATAATTAGTTTATATATAATGCATATAATGAAGTCAATATATTCCTGCATTGTATAATGCCACTTTTCTATTGTAAAAGTTGTGAATTCGTTCGATATAAGCATTGACAAATAGTTATCTGTGAGTCTTATAACACAATTAGAAATATGCATCCCCCCCCCTTTCCAGCATTTAAAATCTGCATGCATTTCCTACTCAAAGTGTAGTATCCAAATAATTATTTACACACTACATTACTACTATTGCACTCATTAAAACTATTATACTAGCATATAGACCTACATGATAATTATACATTGTACATCATCATGTAGCTTTTCGATTTCCGATGTAATACTGTATACTTTTGCAATATAGATCGTTATGAATCTGGAAATCAAAATCAGACAGGTTAAAATACATGTAAGAATTGTAATCAGCCAGTCTTCCATTTCCCTGTGTACAATTATATTTTTTTATTTTGAAAAAAGATGTACATTTATCTCAGTGGTAATAATTTTGTTTTAGAAAACATATCGGGATACCCGAATTGCAAATCGTGTTGTAATGATGATTGATTCTCATCAACAGTGAGTTTCTCGTGTCAAGAAAATTACTGTTTGTATATACAACAATACACTTCCTGTTCTGCTTTGCAAAATGTATATAATTATTTCTAACACTGCGTAACAATTAACATACTAACAGGCGATTTTAATACAGCTTACATCATTTAATACTCATATATTCTTTTTTTGTTTTTTTGTTTGTTTACCATATTTCAACTAACGCATTAACTTGTTCTCATGAAATTATATTTTATTTATTCTTATGTTGTTTATAGTTCATTGCTATTTGGAGGCTAGTGTACAAAGATTATGGATAATTGTTATAAAGTATATACATACATGTACTAAGTACATCGTTGCGGTTTACAATGAATTATTATTACTGAAATACATGTGTATCTGAGACAGCGTAACAAAACTATCATGAAGCCAACATGTCTCAAGTGAAACCCACTTGTTGCACTGTCACTTCTTGTTTGTATTCTTCGTAAGGTAACGACAATTGTTTCATGATTGTAGTCCATGCGGAGTGATGTAAAGATTGTCAATCTTGTGTTTTAATGTTGATAAATTCTAAAGATTTTCTAAATTATCGAGAAAAATTCTTGATGCTAATTTTGATTTTAGTAACAGTTAAATTTGGGGTGGATGATATTGTACACCCCCTCCCCCAACAAAATAATTTCTTCTTGTTTGCTTCAAATTAATTTTGTTATGCTCTATAATTGTATATGATGTCTAAAGGTGAACTACCTTAAATGAGGCACAACATAGTTGACACTTATTTCTTAACCCTTTGTGGTTGTATATGTATTCTTCTGACAATAATGTGTCCTGTTGCTTTGTGCAGTTATTATGATATTCATAAACTATGTCTGTGTGTCTGGTACGTTATTCTGTACATTACTCACAGCCAACACATGACCAGATCTCTGAGGGAGAACTACATGTATACAAGCATTATTAATGTTAATACAGTGAAATCCTCTAAACCGAACCCTTGGTAAACCAGAATTCCTTTTAAACCAAATTTATTTCACAGTACTGTAAAGCCTTAAGGCTCTTTATTTAAACCTCAGTAAACTAGAAAACCTCTCTAAACAGAACATTTTACATTGTCCCAAGGGTGTTTGTGTTAGAGGTGTTTCATTGTATTTCATTTTATGCTCATTTAATGATGCTTGGGACAGAATATAGCTTGTTGGAGAAATAAAGTGAAACAACAGAATTCAATACTGAAGCAATGTTGAACATGCAGAGTATTCAAACTGAATTCAATCCTACTAAAAGCCCAACAGCTGTTGTATTGACAACAAACTCACATTCTGATACCTTTTTTCTTGGCCAGATGTTGCCATTGGGTTGTATACTTGCTGTACATAAATGTATGTGCAATGGCCAACGCAAACTTAATCTATGATTATTTGCCACATTGCAGTATTATTTCTCACATGCCATTCGGCAGCATCACGAAAATGGATTGTGCATACCATAAAATAATCTTCAAAATTATACTTGAAAGAAGCAAAAGAAGTTGATGATTGAGATGCATCTGCTTGTAAAATGTTATTATATTATGCAGTCCATAGTCACCACCCCTCCCCTCACACACCAAATCCCCCCCCCCCCCCACAAGCATTACAAATGGTTGAATAGCCACAAATTACACCTAAAACTGAATATTGAGTTGAAAATATATTTCAAGAAGACTCACGATAATTATGTAGATAATTACAGCCGAGTTATGAAAAGAGATATTTTTGTAATCCATTGTTGTAGCCTGAGGAATAGTGATCGCCATTTTGTAATTTTGTCATCATTTCTATACAACAGCAGTATTTGATCAAAAATGTATGTGACTTTTATTAATATTTGGAAAATAATGTAAAACTAAGGGAAGTAACCCTGAGCTCTTAAGGTGCAATAGCAGACAGTAAATGAACTGAGTAAATTTTGTTTTTACCTGGGAAAACGTGAGGGGTAAACTTGTGGAATGTACAATATCTAATTACACCTTCGTGTTCTAGTGAGCGTGTTTCACTGAACTGAACAAGTTCAGATGCTTAATAGAGCAAAGGTTGAAGCACCCTCCCCCTATCTCCATCCCCCACACCCTTCCCTCACCAGCATATCCCTGGATATCGTCTGTTATCATGGGGCCAGAGAACAGGATTTCCCGACTGTTCTATGTTCCCAAGACTTGATCGGCCACTCTCCGCACCATATCACAAACACTTTCCGAGGTACCGTCTGTTATCACAGGGCCAGGGAACAGGATTTCACAGACTGTTCTATGTTCCCAAGATATTTAATATATATGTATATATTTACATTAAATAATCTTTAATACTCCTATAGCAAGATAGTTAAATATAACCTTTGTTCTCTATTGTATGTATGTAGACGTGTGTGTGTGTGTGTGCGTGCGTGCGTGTGTGTGTGTTGTATGTACCTGTGTGTGTTTGTGACGTCGCGTCATGTCAGACGTACAAGTTTTAACACTGGGATTGTTTTGTGATTTTGCAGCAAACTCTCAGCACATGGTACCCCCGCCGCCTCCACCTCGCCCC
>JAULBR010099545.1:0-11344 GCA_032355825.1 Melanodrymia aurantiaca
CTGCGCAATGGGTAGGTGTATTTCCACTTACACCGACCAGTGTCCATGCACTGGTTTAACCAAGCCCGTGGTATGTATACTTTGTTGTCTGTGGAAAAGTGTATACTAGTATACGGAAGGCAGGCCCCACCATCATACAAATACAAAACTCCTTTCAAAACCACTGCAACACCTCTAGTCTTCCTTCCTATACAACACACCAAACGCCAAAACCATCTGTTTGTACACTTTTATTCCGCTTTAAAAACTTCGTCCATGCAACACCACATTCCCACAGATAGGACTGTACGTGCCACGGCCTTTATTGAACCAGTTGTGGACAATGATCGGTGTAAGTGGAAATACAACGACCCATTGAGCCCTGCGAGGTATTCACTCTGGATAGGAGTCGGCACTGGGATTAAAAATCACATATGTCACGAATGGGATTCGAACCCAGTCCGTACCAATTGGAAGCCCGAAGCGTTAACAACTACACCACCGGTCTCAGTGGTGTAGCGGTTAGACCACCGGTTTCAAGACTGGTGGGTACTGGGTTCGAACCACGCAGTATCGGCTCCAACCCTAATGAGTTCCCCACAAGTCTCAATGGGGAGGTATACACGGGGCAGTGTCCCACTACTCAGGTGACTACTGGTTAACACAGTCCGTGGTATGTGCTGTCCTGTCTGTGGGAGAGTATAAATATAAAAGGTCCTTTGCCGTTTAGTAATAAGCAGTGGGAATTCCCTCATACTGACACTAAATTCTGCCCTGGGTAAGTAGCCGAGGCAGCTGGATTGCATTTCCATGTCATATCTAAGAGGCATACACTTGCAGCGTCTCCTCAGTGCTGCCATGGTGTAGACCATGCACTTATATTGCAATCGTTTATTTAATAATATATCCATTATAAACGCGTATGACGATCTACACTCTCCGCAATAGGGTCTACATATTCACAATAATTTATGGTCATAAACGGAATCAGTTATTTGTATAGACTAATGGTTGTCACCCATGCATGATACCTACTGATGTCTTTCACTCGTTATGTTACGCCGTTGTAATAATGCGTTCAAAACTGTAACGGTGTCCTGTGATATGTTCTAATATGGAGATGCAAATGCCCGCGTTTTACACTTCTATTCGATTTAACAAAAACACCCCAGTGGACAGCCTGTCCAGGTTCTTTGTTGAATCTAATATAAGTGTAAAACGCGGGCATTTGAATCTCCATAATTATTAGAACATGTTTTAAAAATACATTTTAAAGTGATTATGTCAATTTGTGAATATTGCGCGTTAGAAGACTAATTCTTAAATGTAGGTCAAACCAAAATATTTGCCGATAGGAAAGTGGAAAGAACATTAGTTTGAAACACGCTTCATATAGCGATGCTTTTGTTATGCAAATAGCTTTCGATATTGATAGCAAGACAAACGTTCATTCAAAACGCACAGAGAATTTTTTTAAATTGAAATAAGTCAACTTCGTACATTATATCTGATGAATTGTATACGAAATCTGTCGGGGGTTTGGGTTTGTTTTCACTTGTATGTAAAGAAAACAAGTATTGAATAGGAATTAAGCGTATCATTTTAAAAAAAAACTTAGGGTCTAAACAACTGAACTGGACTATAATAGTGTTCCAGTGGCATCGTTAAACAAACAAATAGTAAGCGAGTTAGAGAAGACACTTACCTTGATAGTTATTCACACACGCGAGTAGTATTAGTAACTGTCTGCCCAGTTACGAGTTTCGCATCATTGTGACGTATCGATTCACTATCACACGCTCTCGCGGTCATCCAAGAGATGCCACAATATGAGCTGAAAATACCTCTAATCTATTAAACATAACACATTCTGTCACACAGCTCCACACTTCCGAACAGCTGCAAGTTTTAAACAGTGCCTGCATACCAAATGTAATATATATATATCAATAAACGGTTAGCACACTTAATTTAATGTTAAATTAACATCATCATGATATATATGTCAGGGGTTCTAGAATACGGTGGCCCGATGCCAGAGGCCAGTTTTTTTTACACTCGGGCCACCAAATCATTACTTTGGCCGTGCCCGATGGCCAGTAAAATTTTTTATTTACTTACATTTAATTATTTTTTTATTATATTGGTATTTAAAAGTTGGGACAGTGAATTTTCAAATCCACTGGTCCAATGGCAAGTGAAATTAAACAAAATTCTAGAACCCCTGTATAATATGTACATGTATAAATTTTGTTTATGTATACGCTTGTTCATGATTTTGTTTAAAGGTACCATATTTTGACACCAAATAGCCGATGTGCTGGGGTGTCGTAAAATATTACTTCATTCATTCATTCATTCATTCATTCATTCATTCATTGTCTAAAAAAAATACCTTTAATTGTCATACGTAATTAATTCAAGAGAAAATTGTCATTAAAGACGTCACAAATTGATATATCGTTCCATGAGAAACACAAGGTCGTCAGTGACAAGTTAACGAAAATCGGTTTTTATTTTGCTACTTTATTGATGCCCCCTTTCGTAGGCAAACGATAGTCACTAGCGCACCTTTTTATACTAAAATAACTTATAGGTAGAAACTGCAATTTGGCTTCAGCCATTTTTACTACAAAGTCGTAAGAACACTGAACTAAGTCAGAAACTCACTACCGCCACATAGGCTACACTTCTTCGAATAACAGCAAGGGATCTTTTATGTGCACTTTCCTAGCATACAGGATAGCACACACAACGCCTTTTATGGACCAGTCATGAATCTACTGGTTGGAACAGGGAAATAACCCAACGGGTGCCCTGTGGAAGATCGATCCTTCGATCCATCTAGCCGTAGGCGAACGCTCTACCACTGAGCTACTCCCCGCTCTCCACTGGAACAAATTCACGAGTTATAGTATTCTAAATGAGACGAAATGTCGAAGTCAAGACACCACCTATAGCCCATGGCGTCATCTTTGCTGCGGTAAAGTTCTGCAGCCTGTAGCAAGTTGATTATTTCAAGTTGGAGTAGTTTGTCTAATTATATCCGACGAGAGCTATAACTCAAGTAAGTATATATCTGGATTGCTTATTAAAGCCACCGTTTCGAACTTAGGATAGAAAAAAAGTTGGAGGTCATACACACGGTCATGTTAACCCATGGTCTCAGAAAAACCCCGCTGCCGACTGATAGCAACTCATACGTTTGTATGTTACCCAATAAATTAGTGTGGGCAGAAGTGCATATTAAAATCACAATGCCTATATTTTAAAACGAATGCCGCCATGCTTGCACATCTAATGCTATATGTATAGCATATTTCTGGCTAATAGAGCATTTTTTAATTATTAAAATTAACATTGACTTTATAACATATTATCAATATTATTATTATTATTATGTGTATCCAATGTGTTTATAGTAGTTAGTATGGCCATTTGGATGACTAGAAACACATTGGGTATGCATATCTTGATATTGTTTGTTTAAAGACATCACTGGAACACAGTGGTTATTAATCAACCGTCATTGGATATCAAACGCTCGGTTATATCGACACTTGGTCACAGAGAAAAACTGGCTTAGGCTACTCTTACCGGATAGCAGCAAAGGATATTTTACGTGCACTTTCCCATAGACAGGATAATGCACACCACGGCCTTTGCTGGACCAGTCGGGGATCACTGGTTGGAACAGGAATAACCCAACGGGTCCACGGAGGATGATCAATCTTTCAACCTATCGAACCTCAGCCGGACGCTCCCACTGGTAAAATATTGTCATCATTTACACCGTTCTGACACCCAATAGCCGATGTCCTTTTTCGTGCTGGGGAGTCGTTAATCATCTATTCATTCATTCCCACAGTTGGTAAAAGGTTCATGATACCAGCCTTACGTTCAATAGGGCGAGCGCTCTGAAACTATGTCACTGGTACCGATCGTGTACTATCATATCACATTCATTTGATATTAGATTCAAACACCGGAAAATTCCCGTAGCCAGACTTATGGTGAGACACGAAGTTCCTCACACGAAGGCGCGATATAAAATGTCAACGTTGGGGGTGGGGGACTCGACCGACCTCCCATTGGCTACGGGTCTGCCGGTGGAAAAACGTTGTGTCTCAGTATAGCAGAACACTCGCCCTATTGAAAGTAAGGCTTACAACATAATATTTCAAATAATAGGCAGATATTTTTCACTATAAATTACATTTGAATCACGTTGTGCTACCCTTTGTTTATTCATTTACTGTACCATCAAGCAGTCGTTGGTACATTGCAAAAATAATCAATCAAATTCCTCCCGTTACTCTGGTAAGCAGCAGGAGCTAATATGATTGCAGCTTAGAGTTACTTATGTATTGTTAAAACGTGGTCGACCTATTAGTTGGAGCAATATTTTAATTATGAGTTTCGAGTAAATGTCAAGCTGAGACCAAAAGAAACATTAATTATGGAGGATAATGATTTAATAATCATATAATAATGCTATATACTAGTACATGGTTCGTGTAGGAACGCACATCGAGTGTACACGCTAATATTTTAATTATGCGGTCTCGCCAATAAGCGTTCGCCTGGGGTGGATGTGGTTGAATGATCGATTCTCCTCAGTGGAACCGTTGGGTTATTTCTAGGACTGGTACATCAAATCTAAACGACAAATCATTGACAGGGTCAAATGGGTATCTTTGCACAAGTCAGGGTCGAATGGATATTACGACAAAGTAGAGATCTTATGTACTCACGAATAGCTGGCTGTGGTGTGTGCTATCATGTCTGTGCACACAAAACATTTTTTGCTGCTAAGTTAGTTATAACCTATTGAGGTTCAAGCACGTGTCCTGGGCATGCATCCCAGCTGTCTCGAATGTCCTGGACAGACGTTAGTGTTAGTATAAGAGAGGAAACCCGCTACTCCTGTTTGATAAGCAATAAGGGATCTTTTATATGTATTTTCTCACATACAGGATAGCACAAACCACGGCTTTTAGTATGCCAGTTTCGAGTTTAAGACAGATGCCACCAGTAGTGCAAGATAATATCATGATCGTTTGTCGTGAACAAAGTGTGTCATCACTGTTTAAACAGTAGTTTATGTTTGTATACCGTCACAATTTTCAACTGGACTCTCTCATAATTATGGATATTGTTTGATAATTGTCCTATTGCTAAAGTACAACGCACACGGAATCATGTGATGTGAAAAAGCGATTCCAATGGCCAACTTCTAAACGAGAATGCGCCTCCATTGGCCAGCTTATAAACGAGAATGCGCTTCCATTGGCCAGCTTTTAAACGAGAAAGCACTTCCTTTGGCCAACTTCTAAACAAGAACGCTTCCTTTGGCCAACTTCTAAATGAGAAATCACTTCCATTGGCCAACTTTTAAACGAGAAAGCACTTCCATTGGCCAGCTTTTAAACGAGAAAGCGCTTCCTTTGGCCAACTTCTAAATGAGAAAGCACTTCCATTCATGATTGGCCAGCTTTTAAACGAGAAAGCGTTTCCTTTGGCCAACTTCTAAATGAGAAGGCGCTTCCATTGGCCAGCTTTTAAACGAGAAAGCGCTTCCTTTGGCCAACTTCTAAACGAGACAGCGCTTCCATTGGCCAGCTTCTAAACGAGAAAGCGCTTCCATTGGCCAGATTTTAAACAGCTCACAAGCATTTATTTAGCTTCAGTCCGACGTTCAAGTACGGTTTTTTCCACACAAGACGGAAATGACTAAACACGATAAATATTTTACTTCACGCCTCGAATAAAAAAGAAAACACTTAGCCAAAATTACGTGCACGCGGACGTTATTAGCTCTCCACTTGTCTCGAATGAATTTTACCTAAGCTAATTGTTCTTGTGTGCATTGCCCTTTACGCTCTGACGCCCCTTGAAACTGGAATCAGCGGCTTTAAGACATATTTTACTATAGATCATTGTCGAAAGACCATTTCAGTTATTTAGAATTGTTTTACATGATCACTCTACATTAATAGTCCAGCTACGTATCCGGTAGTTCCCTTCAACAATGTTTGCAAGAAAACAGTTCCATATTCTGCATGAGCGCAACACTCTCTCTGCAGGCAATTATCGTCCTCGAAGCCTTTATTACGAATCCAATTCCTATTCTATCATGTGTACATGCCTTGTGAAGCCTGTATACTTTGTGAAAGCAATCTATTTGTAGCATGTAATTTGGCAAACCAGCCGTCTTCAACATTTTTACGAATCAAATCCTTCTTGAAGTATGTGCACTTTGTAAAAAGACATACATTATTGAAGGCTGTATGCAAGTTCGCGTGAACCTGATAATTATCATCGCTGTTTCTTGAAAGGACATTTCCGAGTTAAGACAGCGCGCCTAATGCTGTTGTAACATGCTTCCGGCTAATAAAACTTTTTTTCATCAAAATTTGTTTTTTTTAGAATATCAATAATTTTATCTGTTTATTTAATGGGTTTTGATCATCAACATGTTTGTAGTATATCTTTATGTGAACTTTGTCTACAATAAATTGTTACGTAATACAATGCAGACCATATTATTTTAAAGTGCTACTGACGGTAAGGATTGTACATTTATATTCATATATTATGTTATGATATACATGTACAGTCAAACCTGCTTGAGCGGCCACCTGTATTAAGCAGCCACCTGTCTTAAAGGGTCACCTTAATTGTCTCTCAAATCATAATTTTAGTGCATTATGACATATATTAAGCAGCCACCTGGCTTAAGTGGCCACTTTTTGTTACTCCCTTAGGTGGCTGCTTAAGACAGGTTTGACTGTATATGACTTGTGGCGAAATGCTCAAATGAAGTGGAAATTGAAACTTGAATTTCTGCTGAATTCCTTCCATATTTCGCTCAACCATCATATTTAATAATTTTGAGTTAATTCGTACACAGATATATACGGGCTGTGAATATTGTTCAGATTTGATACACGAATCGCCTTCTGGACATACTTACTTTGCAGCGACTGACATAAAAACCTGTCAGAACCATGTCTGTGAGTTATTCTATATGAGATTACCTGCTTATATATGATATCGCAGCGACATGGTGTCAGTATTCAATTTGACAAAGCCTAAAAACACAATTACATGTCTTGTAATAGAATCATTTGAGATATTCAAGAAAATATGACTGACAAGTTGATTCGTCTGCATAGATGAGTGCACTAATGGCAATTTATCTGCTATGGACAGTATTCTTTAAAAGTTGGTTTCTTTAACTACACCAGTGGAGTATATTGATTAATACTCAGCGGCTATTGGATGTGAAACACACGGTCGGGGAGGAGGATACATTCATCTTTCGCGAATACCAGGTATGATCACCGTTTATGATGTGATTCATGGGTACATGACATCTCGACTTTGTCATATTTCTTGTATTCATCTGCCTTGTGGAGAGATACACATTAAATGTGTATCAATTTTGTCTATGTCAATTATTTTGTGGTTGTTATACTTATGTGCTCTTTCCCACGGACATGATATGACATACCACTATTGCCACATAGGCTACCTTTATTTGAACTTTATGTGCACTTCACGGCCTTTAATAGACCAGTCGTAGATCACTGGTTGGAACGGGAAACAACCTAACGGGTCCGCTTAGGAGGATCGATCATTCGACCTCCACATGATTCCAGACACATTATATAGAGTTTAAGACATGTAGTACGTGCGCACCAAAGTGTAACATGTTTTCTGTGAAGCAGGATATATCGAACTTTGGCGAACACCTTGTATCATCACCGGGGCGTGATTTTCTTAGTTGTTGTAATAGCTACATTGTGAAAACAATTATACGCAGTCGGTTATGTTAATGAGTTTGTCTTTAAAGAGACTGTCCCGAGTTTTAAGACGAGTGCCACCGAACTTGCGCATCTAATGCTTACTAAAATTAACATTATTATACTTTCCTTTTCTTATTGCTTACAATAATATATACATCCAGTAATGTTACAAATGGCATAAGACGCGGACGTACGGTGGCACTCTTCCTAACAGTCGTGACTGTCCCTTTAAACAGACAAAAACTAGCACACGTTTTACCGGATATATATGCTAGATTAACATCTGCTATGTAAATGTCATTTGGACTCTTGTGGTCTAATTAAAAAAAGCAAACTTGGAACGAGCTTATTTTTTGTGTGACTTGTCTGTCTTTGTCAGTGTGCCAGTAATTAATTAGTGTCAGTTTGTCACAATATCCATATTATACAACTATAGCTGCACATGACACATGTATTTTCACACGGCGAAATGAGTCCACTTGTGTCCGTGCTGGGAATAGCCAAATGTGTATCTCTGTACGCCTTCTTCCATGGATACAAAGAATGTTGTAGAGGGCGCTGAAATTGAGAGATCGCTCTGACCGTGGCCAGATCGTCCTCTCAGTCTCAGGGTAACCGAGATTTTTTTTCCAGAATTTAATATGTTTTTTATATTTAAGAGCGCGAACACACTTTTTAAAAACAAAATTTAATTAAAAAGCACGCCGAATGCACTTTTTGAACAATTTAATAAAAACAGTACGACACCCTTTTTGTATAAATTTACAAATGAACAATAAGCATATAATATTCTATACAAATATTACACCCAGATTTTTTGGGTATAGATTTTGAAAACAATTCCGGATATTTCGTATCAATTCTGGATTTTCCGGAAAATTCCTGATAGTTGGTCACCCTGTCTCGGTCCCAGAAATATACTTTCTCGCATATATATTTGTACTCTCAGTGTCTTTGTGTGGACAGTGATATGGGTTGTGTTTGATATCAGTTTATAGCGTCGATACTTTTGAGGTTCATTCCGGTTTTCAATCCAACGAGCTGGCGGTTTGTAAAAGTATTAAATACCACACACTGTAGAAGACCTGTGTAATCATGTTGCGTGGTCATTGTTTAGAGGTTCGTAACTCTTTCCCAGCCTAGAGTTCCTATCGGCTTGTAAATACCACACACTGTGTAAGTCCTGTATAATCTAGTTGTATGGCCATTATTTGACAGTAATGTGATGTCTTGGACAATACATCTAACGAAGAAAGATAATGCATTACTCTTTCAGTTGATTCTATGTTACTCGAAGAGTGTGTGCATGGCATTCTCTAGTCGATACGCCTAAGCCTTAAAGGCATGTCATTAGTTTAACCATGGTGTTCTATAACAAACAGTTGGTACATATTCACAGTGAAGTCATTAGAACTCTGAAACATGCACTGCGTCATTGACGTAATCGTTGTCCTCCTCGACAAGTGTCTTATTATCTGAGACGGTCTTACGGCATGCAACCGCATTCGTTATCTATTTCAACTTATCACGATTTAAACCTTTTTCTTAGGAATATAAACGACAAAATATTGACATGGCCAAATGCGTATCTTTGCAGAAGGCAAAGTCGAATGGATATTGCGACAAAGCAGTGGTGATACCAGGTGTTCGCGAAAGAACAGCACATCCTACTCCACCGGTGGCACCGTCGTAAACATAGCCATAGTGTTTGTCCGCTATCTTCAGACATAACATTTTATGAGACTGGTTTTTCCCCCTAGAAATGGTGGTACAAACATTTATGAGACTGGCTTATTTTTCTTAGGAAAGGTTGTACACATTTATGAGATTGGATGTACAAAATTGTACTTCGAATTACTTTAAATTGAACTATGAAATAAACAGTAGCCTTAGAATAACGGAATACCTTCAATTGACCCATTTAACCCATTGCGTTGACTTTAAAATATAACAAACACGCAACTGACAGAGCTAGTTTATAATTATATGAGGCGCCAACTCCAGTGACTGATTCACGTTAAGGACCGGGGATGACGAGTTAAAATGTTATGTGAATCGGACACTTGCGTCATGCTATAGGTTCGACAGCCTGTCAAAATGAATGTCTTTTCGTTTTAAATATCTTTGTTCTAATTATAATAGTCAATGCCTAGATTATGTTGGAGTTCTGTCAGGTGTCGTTTGTCCACAATACCAGAGTCTGGAGGTTGTCGTTCAATTGAAGTGTTGTCGTTTGGACTGTAGGTGTATGTAGTAATTGGCATCTGAAGATGCTTTCTATCCTAACAGACCAGTCAGTGGCTCCTTACCGTGGTAAGTGGTGAAATCGGGCGGTCTGTACATCAAGTGAAATTCGCTAGCGGGATAGACTTTGACACTAGATGCCAGATGCGCTATACGCTTTATTACATTATATCCTATATCTGTCCTCTCATTTAGCAGCTACAACGATTGGTGTCAGAATAGTGAAAGAACTCCAGAATGGTAAAGTGAATATTAATGAATTAAGTAAGAATTATGTAGCCATGTGAAAGCTAAGAATTATAAATAAATAAATAAACAATACCATTGTAATTAGTTATTTTTTCTTCTCTAGACATCAGTGACAATCTTCAGTGGTTAATCCCGTTAAAACTGTATTTGTAGCAAAACGATTGGCAAACCAACGAGCTCGTTTCAAAGGGAATTTTCTATAATCAATTTGTAGGATTTCCAAAGATAATATGACTTAAATTATGGAATCAATGATCTTGTTGGCATATTTCCAACTCAGTAAACACCAGTTAGCCCCGTCCACACGACAAAACGAAAGTTAACCCAGGTTAAACTACCCGCATCCATGTTTGCGCATCATAATTGAATTACCGTAGGTAGCATTTAACTGGGGATAACTCGTCACGTAAACGGGGCTTATGACGTGGTCAAACGTATGTACGACATTCACCAGTTGTGTTTCACTGTACATTATAGTTAGATATGAACGTCGATACCGTACTTATTGTGTGCAAAATGGTATCTATATATACGCATTCTATCAAACTGATCATATACCTCAGAGGATTTTATGTTACTATCGCAAATAGTATCACATTTCCGCTACCTGATCGCGTACGTTATGCTTTCATTCTGTATAAAAATTTAGAAACTTGTTTTCCTACATCAAAACTTACATGAACACGTTTCAATGGGTTTTATTATTAAAAGGTTGATAGAGAAAAGACGGACATATTATTATTGCTATTTTGAAAATAAACCATTGCAATGTAATTTGAAATGCTTATTAATTGAAATGGATAGCTCAGCAATTACTACTTTCTCTTGGTATCAAAGCAGTATGTACGCATCCATTACCTATGATATATTTGCTTTGTAAATTCTATTACAAATGAACTCTGTCGGTATGCCTCCACAGCCTCTACTTGTAATGTTATTCCAGTATATTTATGAGTGTGGCTTTAATGCGAAAATGTCTAGTTTTAAGGCTTTTGATAGAGTATGGCACAGAGGATTAATCCACAAACTTGACAAATATGGCATTAAAGGTAACATACTGA
>JAULBR010099556.1:0-11343 GCA_032355825.1 Melanodrymia aurantiaca
GGCAACTACTCTAGCCGTCATGTAGAGGCAACTACTCTAGCCGTCATGTAGAGGCAACTACTCTAGCCGTCATGTAGAGGCAACTACTCTAGCCGTCATGTAGGGGTGACCAATGATAAACTGGGTAAGATTACACACCTCTGATTACCTTCAAGCCACAATGCCTTGTTTCAAGACTAATGCCACCGTGCTTGCGAAGCTAATGTTATTTGTAACAAGTAATTATATTCAAATTATCGTTTATGTACATCTTAGTGCTTACAATTTCAATATTTGTATATCAAAATTAATTAGTTTCTTGTCATCCAAATTATTTTAGTAGTTTAATGTGTACTTTTGCCTAAAATCATTTGCAACGTGCCAGAGAAAGGTTCAAGGACCATAATTATTAACTTATTAAGCTACTACAAACGCATAGGTTATGAAAGCAATAAAATAAAAGTAAAATTTGTTAATTTTAATAATACAAAAACACACCATTAACCAGAAATATGATACAAATAGCATTATCTGCGCCAGCAAGGTGGCATTCGTCTTAGAGCGAGGTATTTTGCCTTTAATAACTACTTACAACCTCCTACAACCTTATGTAATGACTTGGACTTCAGCAATGCTCTTTGTTGTTTTACCTCTTTATTTGTCTTCGTCTTTGGTTCGGCCTGTAGCAGAATAGCTGTGTTAAGACACGGCATGGCCGAGTAATGCAATTTAAACCACTGGCTTTTTGTGGTGAATTTACGTCTTACATAAACATGACTTCAAAAACAACAAACAATTTTCCTGAGTAATAAATGTTCCTTTCATTCGGTGAGGCAAGTGATACAAATCCACATAATCTATTTACACAGGCATTAACATGTTGAACCAGGTATTACAGCGTATTAAGGCAAACTTTTACTTCTAGAAGCCATTTTCCGATGCTATGTAAAGGAAGCAGGTATTAAGGCTTGAGAACCGGCCTCAGTAGCGCAGTGGTTAACGCATCGGACTTAAGACTGGTAGGGGTAGTTACTGGGTTCGAATCCAATTCGTGGCATATTTTATTTTTAATCTCAGTACCGGCTCAAAGCCAAAGCGAGTAATGCGCAAGGCTCAATGGATAAGTGTACTTCAACCTACCAGTGTCCATAACTGGTTTAACAAAGACCGTGGTATGTACTGTCCTGACTCTGGGAAAGTCCATATAAAAGATCCTTTGCTACTTATCAAATAGGTGTAGCAGGTTTCCTCTGTCATACTAACACTAACGTCTGTCCTGGACAGGTAGTCGAGGCAGCTGGACTATGACCATAACAGACATGCTTGAACATTAAATAACTTATAACTAACGGGGCTTGTGACATCCCCACTCAATTAGTTACTTCGTTATCTTGAGCACTGCTTTGTCGAATACTTCGGTTATTCTCGAGTACAGTCAAACCAGCTTTTATTAAATCAACTGGTTACATACACGTTCAGCATTTCATCAAGGTGGTTATCATGAACACTGCTACCTAGAATACCTTGGTTACTCGTGGTTATATTAGTCTAAGTAATAGGCATGCATGGATGTTAGCATTATACCACGATGGTTATCTCGATCTCTGATATCTCGAATATACATCTAAATAAACTGGTTGCATAAATGTTTAGCGCTGCACCCAGCTGGTTATATCTAACTATGTTTTGTCGAGTACCCTTGTTATTAGTGGCTATATTAATATAGGTATAAAGGTATAAACTTGCTACATAAAGGTGTTGCGTGGTTTTCTCGAAGTGCTTACATTTCAAACGTATCGATGCGTTCCTTTAAACTTGGATATATCGAAGACTGTCAGATACACAAGATGTTTAGCTTTATTGAGTCGATCCAAATAAGCACATATCTGAACTGCACTTACCACAGGGCCGGTCGTATGGACATCTATAATATTTTCCCTTCGACTTTCCCTTGTGCAGAGATACGAATTTGGCAATGTTAATGGTTTGTCGTTTTGATTAACTCTATCTAGTGATCCATGGATGCTTTGTATCACAGTTTTGTCAACTTTTCTTGAATTATAACATTTTTGGTGGAGATTTTGATTGTTTCCACATAATTATTAGTAATAGTAACGCATTTCAACATACCATACATGGTCAGGTTGCAATATCAGATGATTAGCGCTTGTTGTGGTAATTAACAAAAGCACGTTCGTAACTACTATAAAACACTCGCGATTTCCAAATAACGATTCACTCGCGATATGTAATCTTCTCGATGTAAATCATGTTAATGTTTTGTTATAAAGGCACAA
The DNA here is from genome assembly GCA_032355825.1 of Melanodrymia aurantiaca. Taxonomy (NCBI): domain Eukaryota; kingdom Metazoa; phylum Mollusca; class Gastropoda; order Neomphalida; family Peltospiridae; genus Melanodrymia; species Melanodrymia aurantiaca. Next base: position 2,277 of record JAULBR010099556.1, read on the forward strand.
TGCCTATTTTTAAGATGAACGCAACCAGGATTGCGCAGATTTTTTTTTATTATTAAAATAAACATTTACTTATATCTGATTACTTTCCATGTAAATATGTGTATTGTCTGGCACGTGACAAATGAGTTTAGGCAAACATACACATTAAGCTACTATAACAATTTGGATGACAGGAAACACATTGAAGATATTGTGATGTTACATTAAGCTCTAAAATGTAAATAAATGTTAATTTTAATAATAAGAGCTAGAAATAATGTCATGATTAGCTGCGCATGCACGGTGGAATTCGTCTTAAAACTAGGCATTGTGGCTTTAAACTTGATATCATTACCCAGTAATGTTTGAGGTTAAACTACAAACAAGAATAATATCCATTTTACAGTATTGTATTTTGAAAATATCGCATGTAGGTCCGATTGGAAACAACACGCATGTACTCGTGCAGGATGTGATGCGATTTACGCTGCAATGCTAAAAGTCATCGAGTCAATGCACAATTAACGAGATTCTTCAATCATGATCAATAGACGGGAAGTTTAGCTAAACTGTGATCACTCTATGAACATTGTCAGGCAGCTGTTTTGTATAGCAGCAACGGATGCCGATTCTAGAGCTGTGTAACCCTCGTCGATAGTTTTTTCCTTCACGATCAACAAGGCAAACATGCTGTGTATGGAAGTCATTTACAAGATCCTGCACGGCAGGAGAGGGTGTGAATCCAGGGTTAGTTGAGGACGGAACTGATGAGCACAGCTATGAACCGATCTTATCTTCCACTTCCTCACAATATGAGCCTGTGCCGGACAAATAGATCCTTTGTATTTAACTTTGGTTTAAACAAAGAATCATGATCATTCTATATTTTATACAAACGTGCATATGTACATGTAAGTGTATTCATGTAAATTATATTGCATATACCTAGATGTAGGCATACGTACTTTGATATATAATAATATGCCGAATCATGTTCATATCATGTTTTCCTATACTTATGTTAAAAGTTTCCTTAGTTGGCGGTACATTTTAGCTGAAAACCATCATCCTCCCCCAACCATTAGTATTTTAACGCATAACCAAACCATCTACTGTTGTTATCATCATGTTTCATTATGAGATATAGTCATAACTAGTTATTGTGTATTGGCATCGAACCAATATACAAATACAAAGGTCATTTCAAGAATAGTCCAACCAATTATTTCACGAAATGACTAAGCATGTCAGCTATATCATACAATGTCTGGTTTCACTAGATAATGAAATATTGAGGAAAAGTGTTAATTTGCACTGTCGTATTACAGTATGGTATGAATGTTATCTAAGCTTCAAAATCAGTAACATAACTGAAAGTGCATCGGCATTATTATAGCAGGAAAGTAACGTGATGATGCCAAGTGTTTCCAAAAGAAGAACATATGATACGCCCCACTTCTAACTTAATTAAAACGTGCATGTGATATGTCAAGTAATGTAATGCATCAGCTACAAGAGTATGCTTAGAGTATGTTTATATATGGGTGGAGGAGTCGTACGTCCGCATACAATGTTCCAGGAATTGCTATTGATTTCCAGAATGTTCTCGTGTCTGCTACAGCTCCTCTCCTCCAGTCCACACTCACAATTATCACTTCAATGAATGGCATAGTTGGTGTTTTTTTAAATCTCTTTATTTGTTTTAAACAAAATTCTTTTTTTGACACCCGCTGTTTGCGACAGGACGTGGATTCTATTTGGAAATGTTTAAATGTATGTGATTATTTGAACATTATGTTATTAGCATGTTCAGACCAATGTGATGCAATTGAATCGCGTGTCTGTGATCCCAGGTTGCGAAACACGCCAAGGATTCACATGGCTCAGTGACTTCATACCTCGAAACCGTGTTGACACGTGCAGACACATAGGCGGGCAACAAGTGCAAGTATTAGGTTGGGAACCAGTGAATGGAAGACAATAAAAGCAATTTCTATTCCTGGGGCGAAAAGTCGCAGATTCTTCGAAACAAAGTCACAATCCCTAAAACCTAACACTAACCCTCAAATTGTGTTCCTTTTTTTTACTGTAACTTTTATTCCGAGGACTTTAATTAAAGGCACCACAATTTCCAATCATGGAGAAAATAATTATAGGGAAAGAAAACCAAATTGTAGAGAAGATAATGTGTACTCACAGCCATTGTACTGGCATCATTACTCACACACAACTGTGACACAAGAACCTACAGAAATCGTTTAGCATGTCTTTGTGAACTGAAAACAATAATGTTTGAATACTGTTATACTGGATACTCGTGTTACCCTCGGGACTGTTATATTTATATTACCGGCAAATGTTGGATGTATCAATATCGTATACTATCATCACTGTTTAAACCGTGCTTCGTGTTTTGTTGTTTAGATTCCACGTGCCAAATACAGTCAGAGATTTGTTGAACATTTCTCTGGATTTCTTTGTGCGAAGATACGTTTGGATTGTTCTGATAATGTTTATTGTTAACACTCGGGCAAGTGCGTTTTGGAACGATTCTTGCTCACCTGTTATTTGTATCATATTTCTGGTAGATGGAACATGTTTTATTACTAAAATTAAGATATCAATATAAGTGTGTATATCCAATGTGTCTAGTCACCCTAATCGTTATAGTAGCTTAATGTGCACTATTGCCTAGAATAATTTGTTGTGTGCAGACAAAATCACCTAGGGCTATTACAAACGCATTGGATATACATACATGTATATTCATATTGTGATAAAAGAAATGCTCCATAAGAAAGAAATGATATTTACAGCATTAACCGGTAAGCCTTAAAGCCACAATGCTTAGTTCTAATGAAATCGTGCTAGCGAAGCTAATGCTATTTGTAACATATTTCTGGCTCTTTATTATTAAATTAACATTTATGTACATCTTAGTGATTACAATATTATTATGTATATTAATTGTGTTTCTTGTCATCCATTGTTGTAGCTTAATTTGTATTTTTGCCCAAAAACTATTGGTCATGAGCCATACAAAAGTACAAGGACCATAATAAGCTTCTACACACTCATTGAATATATAGTATATTGATATTGAAAGCAATATCATGTAAGTAAATGTTAATATTTTATTATTAAAATACACCCATTAGCCAGAAATGTTACAAATAATTATGTGGCATTCGTCTTAGAACTAGACATTGTGCCTTTAACATCGAACCAGTTGTTGGTGCAGTGATTTTCTTGAAAGTTAAATCTTTCTATTTATCATGCTACATTTCTAGAGTGGGTCGTAGCTCAAAGGTAGAGAGTCCGCCTGCGGCTCGATGGGTCGAAGGATCGATCTTTCCCATTCCAACCAGTGACCCACAACTGGTCTATCAAAGGCCGTGGTGTGTGCTATCCTGCCTTGGTAAAGTGCACCTAAAAGATCCCTTGCTGTTATTCAAAGAAGAGTTTCCTCTGTGACCAAGGGTCAATATAACCGTGCGTTTGACATCCAATAACCGCTGATTAATAATCAATTTGTTCCAGAGGTGCCGTTAAACAAACAAACTGTTATCTTTATCTTTGCTACATGTGTACTGTTCAAGTCTAGTGGAAAACAAAATCAGACACAACGACGCACATAGTATGCGAGGGAATATATTTATGTTCCATGGAGGAATTGTTTGGAGATTTGTATGCTCTATTAGACAGAAATAATTATGTTACAAATATCATTAGATGAGCACTTACGTACCGTGGATTCCATCATCAGATTCGTAAGTCTACATAAAGGCGCAATGAATGCCTAGTTTTAAGACGAATGTCACCGTACTATCGCAGATAATCTTTTTTTTCGTAACATATTTCTGACTAATGGTGTATTTTTGATTATTACAATTAACATTTTACTTACATCGTATTGCTTTCAATGTGTATTCAATGCCTTTGTGGAAGCTTAATGTGTAATTGTGATTGGACTCTAGTTTTAAGTTAAGATTAGAAGTGGAGGGAGGGTCCAAACCCAATCCTAACTATGTTCGGATTGTGAAAAACATTTGACATTTATGCACGGCCCCTTATATCCTACACCGCTGGTGATTTAAAGATATATTTACTCCTAAACGTCGTAAACAAATGTAGTGTTTTGCAAACATGTCTAAGACATTTGTTACTTTATATCCGTTTTGGTAAATTATACACCAGATTTAGACATTGGAAGTTGGGCTGTAAAAGAGAACAATGACCAGTATACACATTAGAATACACCCATGACAAGAAGAGCACCGCCTATTTTTACCAATGATACGTTGCTCTGCGTGTGTGTGTATCACCTACGTAAAACATAGGAATGTGTTTTGTGCCTCAAAGACAGAACCCCGCCTCTGCCAACGACTAGCTCGCCCTATTGTCTGCGTGTTGACAGTAGGAATGGGTGACAGTGTGCTCAGTTAACAGAGTTACAGCCTCTATAATTGTCTACCGTCTCCGCCCATGTTGTTTTCTCGTCAACATCGCGTATGAACACTACTTTGTTCTGGCTCGCTAAGCGGTCTTCCTTGTTGATTATGATTATTGCGTTTCAACCCATTTCTTCGCCGTATTTGAGAAAAAACTAAATATTGTATTCCCAATCTAACTGATAACAAATAAAAGGTAATTAATATATAATTTTTGTCTATTAATGCCAAACGTTTGATTCACAAATTTGACGCATGGGTCGCAGTTATAACATTGATTTTGTTAATAGCAGCAAGGTATGTTTTATGTAATTATAAACCTTTCCACATGCACCAGGAGCAACAATACGTGCGGACCAAATTTTATTATAAAGCGATTCCTGATATTAAAATAAAGCCTTTTTTTATTAATTAAAAAAAGCTAAAATATTCTTTGTCGGGAAATATTAGTAGCTGTCATTTCAATGTGTTACTGGTAATCCAAATGTGGTTAGTAGCATTTGTCCTAAAACTAGGCATTGTGCCTTTAAAAGAGGTTGGTAAAATGTATTTCATGGGAGCATTGATTTCTTTACGAGTGCCAAATACTGTTTTCAAAACAAATTCATTCTCAGAACGCCTTCACGTGTCCAATCCAAAGGAAGACATTTTTCTGGTATAATTCAATATCGGACATGCCAGACATCGTGAGTCGTCAAAATACATTCACACGTCTGTTTCCACAAGCCACACGTTCATACTAACAAGGCACATAGATATTCCTTTGAAATACGTTGATTGAATTTTTACCAACTCCGCAGTGTTGATCAGGATTGGTCAATGTTGATAAAGAAACCTGTCTGAACTTGACAGACGGCACTGTTTTATAGAGCACATACGATAAAGAAAACTAACCGGCCTCCGTGGTGTAGTGGTTAACGCTTCAGGCTGGTAGGTACTTAGGTTCAAATCCCATTCGTGGCATATGAGATGTTTAATCCCAGTACCGACTCCAACCCAGAGTGAGTGTTTCGCAAGGCTCAATGGGAAGGGGTACTTCCACTTAAACCGACCAGTGTCCACAACTGATTCAACAAAGGCTGTGGTAAGTACATTCATGTCTGTGGGAAAGTGCATATAAAATATCCCTTGCTACTTACCACTTCGGAGTAGAGGGTTTCCTCTGTCATACTAACACTAACTTCTGTTCTGGACAGGCAGTCGAGGCAGCTGGACTGCGTGACCATGACATACGTGCTTGAACCTTAATTGGATATAAGCACGTAAATAAGTTATAGCTAACTAATTAAACAAGACTCCATGATGTAGTAGTTAACGCTTTGGGCTTCAGGCTCGTAGGTATTGGGTTCGAATCCCATTCGTGGCATATGGAAATTGTAATCCCAGTATCGACTTCAACCCACATAACAGTGAGTGCTCCGCAAGACTCAATGGGAACGTGTACTTCCTCTTAAACCGACCAGTGTCCACCAACATAGGCCGTGGTCTGTACAATCCCGTCTGTAGGAAAGTGCATATAACAAGATCCCTTGCTACTTATCAATTCGGAGTGGCGGGTTTCCTCTGTCACACTAACTTCTGTCACGGAGAGGCAGTCGAGGCAGCTGGATTGCGTGACCATGACAGACCTGCTTGAACCTTAGTTGGATATAATCACGTAAATAAGTTATAACTAACTAAGGAAAACTTTCTGAACTTGACAGGACACAGATTTATAGAGCACATTCTATCAACTATACGACTTAAGACTGGTAGTACTGGATTCGAATCCCATTCGTGGATTTTGAATCCCAGTGCATGTGTAAAAGGAACCCAAGTCCGACAGGAATGCAAGTCCGGTGATCTTATAACAAAATGAATTAAATCATAAAATCAATCTGTTCGGAATGAAACAAATAGCTTAATCCATAAAAAAATTATCACCTTAATCGGACTTCTATATCGTTTACAACGGTAATTTTGATAGTAAGAAATGTTAATTTTAATTTTAATGATGCGCAAAGATGATGGTATTCGTATTAAAACCTTTGACTATGCATGACGAACACAGGACCGATAGAAGACAAAACAAATCAGTATATAGAGCTGGTATATGAATGATATATCGTAAAATCAATGTATTTCTTTAAAGAAACTTTAAATCAAGTTGTGGGTGGAATCTAAGTGTGATACACCCCAAATACGGGCTTGTCGGAATTAAGCTCGTTCGTCCCAGTATTGTCCAAACACTTTCACCAGTTAACAAAAATACACCTGGTTATATATTGTTTAAAAATCAGTTCATGGCATACAAACTATATCTTCTTTGTTCGGATTATATTTTTGACATGAAATGCTAATAATTATATCTTATTTTCTTTGATCGGATTTTCTTTTTAACATAAAATGCTTTCCAAGGGACCAAAATAAGAATAGTTAGTATATACGTGAGCGATACACCAGCAAGCAACACGTACATGTATAAGCTCAAGCAAGACACGTACGTGTAACATATTGCACCTTGCTCCGCCCCTCGGAACCATAAACATTTACTTCCTAGATGCCCGATTGGGTCAAGGGCTTCCCTCCAATACCAGAGAATCCATGTTGATTTACATTTATTTGGTGATACATTATCAATCGTTGATTACATTTGTATGCGATTGGACCGCCTTTAAATTAAATACTTGTTCCTTTGGAAGTTCATGCAGATCAACAAGTATACAGATGTGCGCATGTATTGTGGCATGCGCAACGCCAACAGTAAGCAGTAGGGCTGCTGTATTAGTTAAACGACGAATCAAGCCCGGAGCTGCCCTCTGTTGACTATTTACTCACTTGACAACTGTGCTAATTGATTGTGTCAGCAAACTATTTGCCAAGAACAACGATTCAATTCAATGACGGCTGCCTGTGGCCTTCGGAGCTGGCAAGTCCAAGATCACTAGGATAATTTGCGTGTTTGCAGATGATTGTTTCAAATGAAGAAGAAGGCGAAAACAAACAGGTTTTTATATATATCCTATATGACAAAGATGTTAAAACAATTTTGGCGCATTTTCATAAGACTAGGATTCGCAAACAAAGGGAGTTGGGTGTAGCTCAGCGCAAGAACGTCTGACGATAGGTCGACCCTCCTCAGTGGAACCGTTGGGTTATTTCCCGTTCCAACCAGTGATCCCCGACTTGTCTATCAAAGGTATGTGGTATGTGCTATCCTGTTTTGAAAAGTGCACATAAAAAATCCCTTTGTTGAAGCCCAAAATGTGCCAATTGTCCAAGATGTCCCAATTGGGACATCATGGGCCGATACATGCCATATAAAATGGTCGATTAGCGAGCGCTCCGTTTTGTGGGAAGGGGGTTGGCCGAATGCATAATGTTTCGACCTGCCAATTGCGGGCGATTAGGTGCCATAGGTTCGTGTCTCGGTAACGGCGTGAGACGAGTTGTGAAGGTAATAAAGGATTTATATATCCCCTGTGCCAGTGCGTCATTGAATATTATGTGTGTGTATAAGTCAAAACCCGACATACATAAAATAGAGATATTCATACATAAAAATATACATACGTAGGTATATGTCCCGTTATTCATATATGTTTCTGCTTCAACACTCAATTGGATCAATTGGCACATAATTGTTAGAATTGGGAAATCTTGGGCCTTGGGCCGGTGTCCACCCAAGATGTCCCAGTTGAGACATCTTAGGAAATTGGGACTTCTTGGGCTTCCACATCCCTTGCTGTTATTCGAAGAAGAGTAGCCTATGTGGCGGCATCGGGTTTCCTTTGTGACCAAGTATCGATATAACCGTGCGTTTGACATCCAATAACCGCTGATTAATGATCAATGTGTTCCAGTGGTCTCGTTAAACAATCTTTTATTCCACACAAAAGGGGTCATGACTTGATATATGATAACCTGTATAATGCTGACAGTGCTCACTGTGCACTATGTCGGCATGAACGGTGAAAATTAACTTGTAATTTGGAATATCCTACAATTAGCTATAACTGTAACGTAACCCACTGTTTGGAGTTTAAGTAGGATGTGTTGAAGCCCAAGATGTCCCAATTGCCCAAGATGTCCAAATTCTAAAGATTATGTGCCAAGTCAGTCCAAAATGTCCCGACTGATGAATAGTGTGTTGAAGCAGAAACATAAAATTAATTATATGAATAACGGGACATATACACACATATATATAATTATATATATATTTATGTATGAATATCTCTATTGTATGTATGTTAGGTTTTGACTTATACACACATATATTCAATGACCCATGCACGAAAAACATATAGGTCCAACAAGGGGATCGACTCTACGAAACTTCGCATCTCAAACAATCATGCATGTGTAGTTTCAAAAATTTAACATGCTTTTAAATTGTTAAAACAAATATCACAATGTAAGCTTTAATATCATTATTTTATATGGCAGTTAAAACCTTTATTTTATATTGTACCACGATTATCCACTAACCGTGGCGTTGTGAAACACTCATATAAATATGGCATGTGTCGGCCCAAGATGTCCTGGGCCGAGCACTGCCAAATTGGATGTCCCAATTGGATGTAAATATTTATTAGCAGCCACCTCTCAGAGAAGTGATAACATGTGAACCAGTATTATATTTTAGTCTATCTGTC
>JAULBR010099567.1:0-11342 GCA_032355825.1 Melanodrymia aurantiaca
ATATTGAGCTTGTGGAGATGGAAGTTTAGGCGGCAGTGGCCTGTGCGAAGCCTGAAGATTGTAGTCTGGGCTCGTCTCCCATGGGTCTTGTCTTGTCACTCCATGTCGTGTTTTCCATCTTTCCTTCTACTTTCGCTTGATGCTAGTCTTGATTTCTTGATAAGAAATATACATCTATTAAAAAAAGTGTAATAGTTTGCTCTATATTATATGAAATTACATTCTATGTCTGTTATGTATATATAACTCCATAAAAATGTTTTTGGATTGTTCGAGCACTTTGACAAGTTTAGATGCATAACACCACTCATATCACTGAATACATTTGATACCAAAACACTGTAAACAATTCTCATTAAAATTTCTCATTAAAAGTGGAATTCTCACAGGGTTTTGTTGCACATCAGAACTAGTGTTCAAACAATCGAGAAACATTTGCATGGCAATGTTAAATTTGTAGATGTTTCTTTTCAATCAGCCAGTAATAAAGACTACACAGTCAGCCGTTGCTCACAGAAACTATACACGGATGAATTGTGTACATTAACCTCAGACAGACTCCTTTGTGCTGCGTTATGTCCATCCGACTCCCATAACTACAGTGCTCATCCACAAACTATGAAATAAGATTCACCAATATGCAATTTACTGTACTACATACAATAATAAAATTGTATATGCAGTAGAATCTCGTTGGCTCGAACGTGGAAGGGTCGAATACATGGTAACGCTCGAACCAAGATTGAAATCCGGAATTAAACCATTATGATTAAGTAGCTGATACTTGGGTCGAACTACCCGATGGGTCGAACAGTTATGTATACATAAATTTCTGCTTTAACCGAGATTAAAAAAAGGAATATTTGTATATTTAGTGACATAATGCCAGATATATATTACCGTAACACAGCCTATAAATATGGTGCAAACAAGTGGTGATAGATTCCCTTTAAAACTAGTTCATATAAAATATTTTTACTTTTAATCATTGAAGTGTCACAAAAAAAAAAGCAAAATTGGAATTACTTAATTTGTGGCATGAGGGAAATTCTGCACAAGCAAAACTTTTCATTATGTAAATAAAGTTGACTACATAAAGCACATGCGAATATGATTGTCTTGTTTGGCTATAAGAAAGAAATTCATTACAAAACATCCCCAGTTGTGTGCCTTATATAATACCCTAGTATATAATCGCAGTTGTTTCACATTTAAAATCTTGTCTTGGACAGAACTCTGGCTTGAACCAATTTCTGATGGAAGCACACCAACATTAATTTTAAATAAAATCATTGGAATTGAGATTACGAAACTGTTTCAAGAAAGTGATTATGCAACAATTTGAAGTCATTTAATTATAAATGTTTTACCAAAGCAATTCAAGTACCAGGTAGTTTGCAATTCTATCTTTCAACATCTTCGACATATCATTATTATTCTTTTGAACGGTCTGCACATTATCAATTTAGCCGACTGCACAGTACAGCAACATGGCTTCTCAGCGCATTCCAACACATACTGGCTGCTGCACTTCCCTTGTTTATTTGCCTTCCTTGTCAGATTCACAAGTATGTAGATTAGCCAATAATTTTACCATTGATAAAATTAGTCCGGCACTCATCCAATTTTTCCTCTGCTGCTCCTAACTAACATCTAAAGTATGTAGCTGCCAAATTTGTTTGGTACTTAAAAATTAATAAATGTATATTGAGTGAACCATGGCTGTTTAAGTATGTATCCTTTAAATAGATGCCTGTTGCTGGATGAGTTAGTTTAAGACCTTAAAATATTTATCTCCTATCAATTTCTTAATTTAAGATTATCTGTGTAGCAATAATTTACGGACTAACTATGTTGTTTGGCAGCCAAACTGCCTTTATGAACATGATGGCGCAAAGACATATGTTTCTACTTGAAGTACAACAATTTTGAACAAGATTTTCAAATGTCTTGTTACAATTCGTCTGTACAATGCACTGTTTCTAAACTGGCATCTGTCTAATTCAGGAATTGGTCTCCACCAGATTGGTCTTTAGGTATCAAATTGGATTATAAACACTATAAACTTCATCTAATCTGGCTCTATGTCTAAAAAAAGCACATTTTTTTATTTCCACATACATCATAAGGATAGAGAGATTTATCTATCATCACTGAAATCATTAGATCTGTATAGGTTCTTTTTTGTTCTATTGCAATTCCAAGATTCAGAAATCATTTTGGAATCGCTCTTCGTACTTGCATTATGATTGCCTTTTTCTTCAAATTTGTGTACGCAAATACTACACATACTCATTATCACACCTAGAGATCTGCATAAATGTCAATGTGTTTCACAATCTGAAGTGGGAGAGCAAAGTCCGGAATACATTTCATCAGTTTATCAATGTTTTATGTTAGGATTAAAAGAGAAGTGTCGGGGATCAAACTCAATCATAATTTTATTTGAATTGTAAAACACATTGACATTTATGCTCAATCCCTTAAAGAAAGTAGAATTCGTTTTATAATCTCCAAAGTCAAGTTTTTGTTTAATTACGTGTTTTTCATTATTGGAACATTATTCTTTTTCTTATTTTGTGGCTTGTTAATAGGCGAGATATTTTGCACCATGATTCTCTTGTTTGACGCTGCTAACAGTAGTAAAGTATTATTGTACATGTTTCATTCCGTCCATGTTCTAGGATTTCGAGTTCCAGTGTTAGTCATCAGTTGTGTTGTTTTGTTAAACTGTTCAGTATTACTGTTACTTGATTATGTCATTTATGTATTCTGTGAATGTGTTGCCAGAAACTCAACTTTGCTATCAAATTTTTGTGATAACTAGCAAGCATATCTGTGATTTACTGTTTTTACTGTTTACTATGTTAAATAAACATTTGCATTACAAGTCTATAAACTTTGTAGTTTTCTTTTTAACCCACAATTTGTTTCTTTAATTTACAACACAAAATCCTACGATAAGTACCGGTATGTTACATTGTATGTTGTCAATCCTCCATTATTAAGTTTCATATTTTGAGTTCTCTGAAACCAGTATTAGGATTTAACTGTGCTGTATTAGGATTTAAAAGTGAGTGTTAGTATGAGAGGGGAGACCTGCTACTCCTATTTGATAAGCAGCAAGGGATCTTTTATTATCACTTTCCCACAGACTAGGCAACACATGTATAACATAACCTTTGTTATACAAGTTGTGGACACTGGTCGGTGTAAGTCGTAGTAAACCTACAAATTCAGCCTTGCTTAGCACTTGCTCAGAGTTAAAAATCCCATATGCCATGATTGGGATTTGAACACATTACCTACCAGTCTTAAGTCTGATGCGTTAACCAGGCTCACACCACCTTTATGTCACTCCTGACAGTCTGGCATTATTCCATTGCGTCTATTTAGTTATTCATTGAAAGCCAACTTTTAACGAACAATAATTCTAGAGACCGTAAAATCCTTATCTTTTTTACAAATCACAGGATAAGTGATATTTTGGCAGAGAAGGGCTACTAAAATGCATTGACATCTTGATGTGCATTACCATGTCACTTGCATCTGAGATAAGTGTTTTTGACATTTATAGACTGAAATACCTGTGAGTATACATGTATTATACATGTGTAGTTGGAATCAAGACAGGCATAGTTAACATTTCCCAGCTCTCGTGATCGCAAGCCATTATCAAACTACAATTGTACAACGATCTTCATCTGCATTCAGTTTATTGATGCTCCTTAAAATTCAAATCGGGAGTTTTACTGTTTCCATGAACTCCACAGTTAGCGGCAGGTCTTCTCTTTTGGCCCAAAGTATACATGTATCTATTCCAAAACGAATTTATTTCTTCAAAATCTTGGCTACTACGGAAGGAAGTATCGTACAAGTTTAAAATTTGTGGTGTGTATTTTAATGTTACATTGTATGTGCATATTATATGCACATCTGTAGTTGCATGGATAATCTGAGATAATGCGTTAAAATTACAGTGTGTTTAATATCCAACAAACCATTAGACAATGTGCTCCAGTGGTGTCGTTAAACACATTTTGTCCTGTATATGAATAAAAGACAAAAATAACCACTAACTAAAATAAAGATCAAGTTGGTCTATCTAACGACACCACTGGAGCACATTGATTAGTAATCAGCAGATATTTAATGAAAAATACATGGGCTAGTGTTACAGAATAACAGGTAGGGGACTTTATGCGCACTTTCCTACAGACAGGATAGCACACACCACCATCGTTGATAAACCAGACGTGAATCACTGGTTGGAATGGGATATAACCCAAAGGGCCGACTGTGGTGGAGCGATACTTGGACCTCTCGAACCTCGGTTAGACGCTCTTTCGCTAAGCTACGTCCCGCTCTGTTAATGAAAAATGAAGTGTGCTTACGTTAATGTGATCTGCTTAAATCAATCTGATTAAAATCATATCCATTATCCACAGACGATGGACTGTAGGTAGCAGATGATGGATCTGATTTAATCAGATTGTGCTTAAATGAACTTGCAATTGTTTTACAAATATAAAAACAAGCAAAATACATCGTATCGCTGAAACGTGCCCAAACATTCTATTCATAACTAGACACTTTAAATATTAACATCAAAAGTCATACGGATTAACAGGATGGAAAGCACCGATATTTGATCTTCCAAAATAAAGCAAGAACAGAAATACCTTCCCCTCTAGCAAATCGCCTACAGCGTAAAAGACGTATTCAAAAACATTTTCTTAACATTTAGATGTAGACAGATTGCACCGTGTCCGTCTTATCAAATCTACACATGTTGAAGAATGCACTGCGAAAATCCATTAAATCATGTAGGACCAACAACTGACATAATAATACCCATTCCCAGTCAGTGACATGCTTTTGCGTGGGCTACAAGTATTTTCACTTACATCGTACATGTTATATATGAATAGAACTTTCGTAGAATAGAGCCCTAGAGCCGATGTAAAAGGAATGCAATTTTAGGTCAGGTAGGAATGGAAGTCTGGTAATATCCTGTAACAAAATGGGTTAAATAATAAGATGAAACTGTACAGAATGAAACAAAGTCTGATCCATAAATCTAGATATTACAAAGTCCTAGCCTTACTATAATTATAATATACATAAGAAAGGAAATACATAAACTATATATGATTAATAATTAATAATGCAATGGTGCTGCCATATAGGCTACTTTTCTTCGAATAACCGCAAGGGATATACCCAAAGAATGTGGCTTCTGTTGGCCTGTTCGCTTTGTATAGTATGGTTTGTACATTACGTTTATAGGAGTATGTAATAATGATCATACGGGTGGAGATTGTGGTTTGTCGCAGTTGTATAACAAAAGTTCTAGCGGACCAGTGTCCAGAACTTTACGATAGCATTACGGTTTTTTCCTTATCCTCCAAATACTTCCATATTACAATTTGCTTCAACAATAGTGATGTTACAGTTACTGAAGCGATTTGTCTCCAGGTTAAAATCAATTACTATTATAACCTTTAATATTATAAGGATCATAAAATAGAACAGTAGTTTCATAACTTGATTTTTGCATAAAATTAATACTGTATTCAAAACAAAACAGGCATTCTCCACAAAACTATATATATATGATATGAGATTACTTCAATTTTCCAATAGTCGGTGGCCCCTTTATGTAGAGCAACATATTATCATCTGCTCCAGTCTATCGTATATATACATTTCATCATTTCTGAAGTATTTTAATAGGGAATCCTGATTATATGCAAATGTTAAACATTGTCATGTCTTTGCTGAAGTACTTTGATCAGGGGTATACAATTCATGGACAGGTAACAACGTTCAAACCCTTTTTATGATCTATAGATATTCGAGGCTATTTCAAGATATGACACATCTTTGACACAGATGATGAAACATGTCAAAGCATTGTATCATATTTGCGCCGGAAATGTGTCATATTGTAAAAGAACCTGCAAAATTAATGTCTACTATAAAATGTTTTGGAAGTTTTCATGAAACAAGTTCTGAGTCAGAAAGACATGTTGTTTCTTAAAACTGATATATAGTGACATGCCCTAAAGTATCGCAGAAGTTGCAATATGTAGACACCATAACGTATATATGTTGGAGCAAGTATAATCTTGCTCGACATAAAGGAGAAATCTAATTCACTATCATACAGCTTTGTGAGAGGCCTGCAGTGTCGTTTTGATTTACTATCCAAATTAAACGACAAAACATTGACATGATCAAATGTGTATATCTGCACATGGCAAAACCGAAGAGACATTGCGTCGAGATGACATAATCACGAATCATAACCAATGTACTAATGATACAATGTTTTCGCAAATCCTGCCACATCGGTGGTAGGCTACCCATGCACCTTAAGCACAGCCAAATTGTTTGTCCGTTGTCTTCATCGAAAAGAAAAAAAGAAGCGTACAAAAAGTCAAAATAAGATATTGAATCTTTTGTCATCTGTGTGTTATCGTGAAATAGCCTCTGAATGTCTATCACAGAACTTTCTGAAAGTGTTCACCAGTCCATGGACGGTATAACCCTGATGAAACAAATTTTGAGCCAGGACATGGCATTGCTTAAAATTGGCATAATTATATGAAGGAAAATATAATGTGCTACTTTCCGTTGTTATATTTATTTACAACTCTGGCATGTAAGTAAATCAATGCATGAAGATTTGCTTTCCTGTTGTTAATGAACAAAATATGATCTTCAATATAGTGTAAAGTAAATTTAAACTTCTGGGCCATGGCGATTCCTTTGTTTCGATTGTTACATGTTTACTAGATTTGCTATAAGTTTACATTCATTTGAGAAATAATTGATCTAACATTGGAACACACTTAGTGTCCATGCACCGAGACACTAGTTTTATGTATATATGCATTGTCCCTAAATTTTACATAATATAATTAATAAGAAGTCCAACATTTGATGTCTTTTTCAGTATACTGTTGCGTTAACTTGCTTGCAGTCTTCAGAAACTGTCCAGATCCGCGGAAATGGTGATTGTGATTATATTCCCTAACATTTCGACCGTTTAACACACAGAAGCCACGTGATCTAACCATATTGCACTTTGGGCATGGTACTGCACTTGGACAAATAATCTGTATTCTTTCAATTTATGCTGTCTGTTTGTGAAGTGATGAAGGCCAGGATGGAATGAACATATGTTTTACAGCTGCGATAGTGATTGACACATAGACATTTCCCCCAAAGCACCAAACTAACAGCAACACACGACAGACATACGTAGATAAATATCTTCAGCAATGTCCAGAGAACGCACCAGAAATGTTAATAGTTACTGTTGTCGTCAATGGGCATGTCGGTATAATACTTTAAAGGCGGATGGTCATAGTTGCCAAAATGGCGTCTCCCGCCAAAAATGTTAATTGAATTTTATATAGTAATAATTATGTAGTGTGTACCTTATGCTAGAAGTACACAAAATACGACAATACAATAATGTCCGTTATATAGTAAACAGAAAACGTCCCAATTTGTGAAACTAGCGAAATCAACCTATGTCAAAGTCCTATGACCATCTTCCGTTATATGTTACAGTAACACAGTGAAAACAGTAATTTCATGACAATTGTGAATTTTTCAGTCTGATTATGCAAAGATAAAGCATTTTGAACATATACATGTATGCCTACAAAATAGTGATATTTTCATAAACATACCAAAAAATATCAATATTGCAGAACGCTCATTTGTAGGCAAGTTTGTAGAACATGGCTATTGTCATGAATGTAGGATGAAAAAAGGAGACAACTAATAATTGTTATTTATTATACGGAAGTGCTAAATGGACATGGACAACAAAACAAAAAATAAAAACAAAGTATTGTGAGCATGATATAGTATTTTTAGCGTGCGCATCTACTAATAAAATGCGCACGAGATACTAAAGCGTGCGCACGAAGTAACACTGAATAAGATATATAGCCAGTGACATTGAACTTGTTCACGCTGAAGCGGGAAATAAAGTCCAATAAAGCAACAATTTTTGCGGGAAATATCCATGGGCGTGTGTAACACAGGTGCCTAAGTTAATTCAATATAGTAAAACATGTGCTAATTAACTTAATCCAATTCCCGTAATCCATCTAATCTGAGCATGAAAAGCTAACTATAACATGTTGTTAATAATATTAAAATTGTTCCCCGGGCTTCCTTTTGCAACATGTACTATAATTTATTATAATGTATAGGTATATGAAAACAAATTACACATATAATTAGTTATTAAATATATTTGAAAAAAACAACAAAAACAATATCGATGAACTGAAAATGATAGAATGATTGTGCAAGGAATTCAGTTTTAATTCTAATAGAATTTAAATTAGCAAAGCTCTATTATGTTAATATTTTCATTAATATAATGAAAGTTATGGAGACACAAACAAAAGTAATTCCAGGGTCGGATCTAACATTATTCAAGAGAAACATTAATATAAATCAAAGCGTAGATGTACACTGGCAGCACCCCCCACCCCACCCATAATCACGCGCTTGTATCCCCGCCTTTGTCAACACATAAACCAACTCCTTTGATGTTCTTTGATGGACACCGACAGGTGCCTGTGTGGTGTGTCTTTTAGCAGCCGACGCAAGTTAATACAAGATAGTTCGGATTTATTTTTGCGGTTATACTTACAGAAAATTATATATGATTATACTGTAAGTACCATTAAATAATATATTAATATATGACGCGTTATTCTACGCTGGCATTAGCAATAATGACGAAAAACCTCAACCAAAATAAAGCCTGAGAAAAAATGGCGTATGAATACACACACTAAGTAAAGTCCCATGATCCATAGCGTTCACCGATGGAGGGGTAATTTGACAGCTGCTACTCGACGACTCAAATGACAAAACAAGAGGTGGAAAGCATTGTCATTGTGTAATATTATAATCGGAGAATACACTCAATCCGTGCTCTATGTTTGAAGAGGATTTGATTACTGGTAGGTGGAGCTATTAGTATTAAACACCACGTGTGTTTGTGTTTTCATTCAACATGGCCTCTACTTGGAATAACTCCCCGAGTTTACAGTTGATTCCTTCTTTCGCTTTGGATATCTAGTAGCCTGTTGCATAGTTTGAACGCTCGTCTTCTCTTCATGCAAGGTGCATATGTAAGTATTATCCATCCAGAATAATTTATATGCACAGTGACTCTCTCAAACTTTGCAGTTTCCTGTTTTTATGCTGTGGAACCGAATACCACGGAGGCCCTTTTTGGGATGTTATATTGTTTTATCATAGTATACCGTGTAGATACCGGAACACTAGAACTGTTATTAATCGATATGTTATTATACAGAAAAACTAATCATTGCATTTGATTATCTTACAAATATCAAAAACAATTTTGAATGATTATAAATTTATTACAACTGTTAAGTATCACAAAGGTAATAATTTCATTTGTAATGTTAAAATTTAATCATATCATTTTCTCAACAATGTTGACTTTTTAAATTTTAAAATACTTATTAATTTACATATAATTGTTAAAGAACAAAATTACTAATGGAAAACATGTAATTGGTGGGTTCATTTAAATAAAACAAATTAAATTGCCAATTTATCTTGAAATGAAGGAAAATAAATGAAATGCATGTTGTCAGATCATCCAGGGCCTACATTTTGTCTGCTGCAGCGAACCACAATCCACAATCGTTAGCTTCCATACATTTCAGTACATACCGCCTCAGTTAACAGCTTCCTCCACTATTTAGACAAACACTTGTTGATAGAAAACTTATCCACAGGAACAATTTCACAATAATGTTTATGTATTATATCCAATGAAAAATGTAAAAATCTCAGCATGCAAGAGGTAAACACAGAACGAAGGTTTCATTGCACCTGAACTGGCCTGCCAACACTTAATGTCTACACCCAAGCATGGTGGAAGCAGTTTATCCAGCTCTCGGTTCATATTGCATTGTGCATATAAAGTTACCTACACTGGGAATGTTGAAGCCACTCCACATTACTATGTTAGGATCCATGAATGCTAGCAGAATACAATATGCATATATAAGTATCCAGTACTGTATATGACATTTTGGTATATTCACACATAACATACTTTTATCTCATTATCTTTGTTGTATCTATGTAGCCTAGAAGACGATCTATGCATAACGTGTAAATGTATAACACATGAATCTTAAAATTACAAATTTTAGTCTTTTGCATTGTGTTACAACGAACAATGTGAAAGTACAGAAATTAAATTGATTATAATAGTTAATAATTCCAAAATGAATGCGAATACATACATGTATGTACATATGTAATTAAAAATTCAGTAAATATAATTGAAATATTATATATACAAATTTTACATATTAATTTAAATCATGTATTAAATTTTTGAAGTTGTAATGTATACTATAGACATCATACATGTATGCTGGAACAGATGGAATATTGCTCAACAGAAAAAAGAAATATTAGACTATTTTGGAAAGTCATCCCTTTTATGATAAAACTTTGTATAGATCTATATTTCTAAACGTGTCGTTTTGAACCTCTATGCAAAGATCAAGGTATGAAACCTGTTCTACTAAAGTTCTGTTGTTTCCTTTCTTTCCAAATTTGGTGAGTAAATCAATCCAAGTTGATCTGTTATCCTACTAAATTATTGAATGATATAAGATCAATATACATGTAGATCCCTTTGATTAAATTATTCCAGGTGTTACAAATTTTGATTCATATGCATAGAGAAACAGATCGGCTAGAACAGTGGCGATTGGTTGATCACGAGTAACAGTGTAAATCATTATATTCTTCGTGTAATTTGATTAAATAATGATTGTTTATTGTTTATCGGACATGACCGAAAGTGACTTATTTGTAAATTTATATATATGAAGGATTTAAGTAAGTTGTTTCATTGATTGTTGTTTAAAGCAGTGCTCATCACTTCACGATTTTGTTCTTCACAGGAGACGTGAACACGCTCCATTCTGTCTGGCCTAATGTCGTTCAGTAATTGTATTGTCGTTTCCTTTTCACATTTTGAAGTTTAAAGCGTGGTTCGATTCTGTAATGACAATTAATTATTGCATTGTTTGGCAACTGCTAATCGTATTTAACAGATCAACTGGCATCCTTTTACTGTGTGCTATTTGCCAAATGGAAACTTGTATATAACAGATCAACTGGCATCCTTTAAGTTTTACTGCGTGCTATTTGCCAAATGAAAACTTGTATTTAAAGGAATGCTCAGGCAAGGCTTTTAGACCTCTACGCACGTTTAACAATACTATTTCAACATTATTGCCAAA
>JAULBR010099578.1:0-11341 GCA_032355825.1 Melanodrymia aurantiaca
CCCCCCCCCCCCCCCCCCCCCCCCCCCCCCCCCCCCCCCCCCCCCCCCCCGCGGGCGCACCCCCTTGCCTACGGGCCTGTTAGTAGTGTATACCATTATACTCGTGTACATACATGCGACCAGAATGCACCAAAGACATCTGTTCTGGGTGAACGTAGTCCGATAGATCTTCGGAGGTTCCCTAGAAGATCTATCGGACTAGAGTGAACGGTGGTTTTTCAACAAACATAATTACTGTATATATATATTTATCACAAATGGTCCCCACCCCCACACTTTTCTTCAGAAAATAACGCCCCTATTTCAGCACGACTCTCGGGGGTGGCGGATCCAGGATTTTGCAAAGGGTGGGATTCAGAATTCGAAAATATGAACATGCGATAAATTCGAGGGTATGTCTAGGCCTACACTGATAATAGGGCTACTATATATGGCCACCCATACTGAGTCTATAGATCTGCATTTATTTCGATTCGGAGATCTATAGTCTTAAAATATTCGTTCTGCTAATCGAAGCACCAGAAAGATTTTTCGATCCGTAGGCCTACTGGTCCGAGAATAGGCCTAGGCCCTACTCTGATTGACAAGGGTCTACTAGTTCCGCACTAGCACGTGTTCCAACTAATAGAAATGTACTTCAAACTTTTTTCCTTCTGTTGGTGATTGCATGGCGTCTAGTCGCTACAGTTACAACGTATCTCTCTATAGTGTACTAAACAACCGATATCTTTTCACGCTGAAATTGTCGCCAAACATTTCCGCTCTGCTGCATTTGCAGATAATAGCTGCATTTGCAGATAATAGCTGCATTTGCAGATAATAGCAGCACTTTACCTTAGAGGTCTTCAAACTCGATCTTAAGTGGTTGTGGAATACATTGATTATTAATCAGCGGTTATTGGATGTCATACGCATGGTTATAATATATATATCGACAAAGGAAACCTGCTGCTATCACATAGGCTGGCCAGGTGGGCATTCTATAGAGATCAAATACAGAAAATTGCGTTGGGAGGGTTTCAGTATCGACAAGTGGCCGTTCTAAACTGTTGCCCGTTAGACCAAGTTCGACTATACAAATTCAGTATAATGACACGGTGATTCACCTAACGGTATCATGTGCTTGGAATAATAAACGGCATGAGGCACTATTCAAAACGGGGACGAAAAGAAATTCCATATAATAATATTATTGTAATTACATTGTATATCAATGCCCGTGCATTTAGCCTGGTTCATTACACTAGAATACTATATGATCGGAGACGGACAACGCTAATTAAATACGAACAGCTTAATTGTTGGTGATGGTCAATAACCTCATGCATGGTCAATAACGAACAGTTTGCGTAAATGTATGTCGATTAATTAGGGCTTTCGTAATGTGTCCTGCAATCAAGGTAAAGTAGTCATACCAATAAACAGGTTAACGACCAAGAGCTACATGTCGGCTGGTTATTATATATAAAAGGCAGTTCAATGTATGGAAGTAGGATCGGCCTCCGTTGTGCAGTGGTTAAAGCTACGGACTTCAGGCTGGTAGGTAGGCCTACTGGGTTCGATTCCCATTCGTGGCATATGGGATTTTTAATCTCAGTATCGACTCCAAATACCACTTATACCGACCAGTGTCCACAACTGGTCTAACAAAGGGTGGTACGGAAAGTGGGAAAGTGCATCTGACAGTGATACGAGGCGGCTGGACTGTGTGACCACAACAGACGTGCTTGAACCTTAATTGGATGTAAGCACGTAAATAAGTTATAACTATAACTAACTATAGAAGTACGCTAAATGAAGTAGTTGGCTGATGCCGTTAAAAGCGTTCTACGGCATTGTCTACTCATCTAACCATGAAATGAAAAAAGGAGTAGGGCCTATGCCATTGTTTTTAACGTTACTGACCACCCCCCCCCCCCCCCAACCCACACACACATTTTATAAAGCAGGTACTCGTTGTGGGGTCATTCCGACGGAAAGTGAGAGGCACTCTCCAATTGTAGGTCTTGACAAGTAGTACCATCCAATTCTATATTTTCTAGAGGCATGCTCCATTATTGTAGATCTGGAAGATAAGCACCATCCAATTGTATAGCAGGACTCATGTCTGTTCATAGGACTCGTGTACCCATCCAAGGGAGTCCTATCTAATTATATTGCAATATAGAGTTGTATGTACAGCACTCATAATTCTCAACCATTCCCCCACCCCTACCCCTTGGATAACATACAATGTGGTTGTGTACCATAAATGAATGCTCCACCTCCCGCTCTTCTATTGTTAAACATTTTTTGGTGGTTGTTATTAAACATGACTACGTGTGTAAATGTGGCATAGAGATTGAAGGCCGAAAATCTAATAAATAAGATTTTCAAGAAATTGGTACGAATAAAATAAACAATACATTTTAACAATTTTATTACAAAAGCAACTATCTTTTTTCCCACGACGATTGAAGGACCCCAATCTATATCTGTCGGTAAACACAAACACGGATTGGTTTCATAGTTAGTCAGTCAGTCGAATTGGTTTAAGGTGCCTTTATCCAATGAAGGTTTAGACACCCCATCCGTGGGTACGTTCCGCCATCAAAGGCCGTAACCTGGTGCCGAGGCTGTACCCATGGCGAGTGGTTTCATAGTTGTGGGTTTGACCTCATTTCAATGCACCATGTGCCATTGATAGCTCATTAGAGGGGAGCGTCTGTTGGCACTTACAAACACACCCATGCCGGACCAGTTTTGGGACGATAAATGATATATACCGGTACAGGTATTGTCTTGGTACAGATATTGTCTTGTACAGGTGTTGTGTTGTACAATTGTTGTGTTGGTACAGGTATCGTCTTTGTACAGGTGTTGTCTTGGTACAGGTATTGTCTTGGTACAGGTGCATTCTTAGTACAGGTATTGTCTTAGTACAAGTGTTGTCTCGGTTTTGGTCTTGTCTCGGTAGGGGTGTTGTCTTTGTATGGGTGTTGTCTTCATATTATAGGTGTTGTCTTGTACTATGGGTGCATTCTTAGTACAGATGTTTTCTTAATGCAGGCATATTTTTTAGTACAGATATTGTCCTTGGATACATATTGTCTCTGTACAGGTCTCCATATAAGATGCAATTCTACTTCCTATTCGTTGTTTAATAAAAATATCTTTTGATAGTTCCACAGGTGAGGAAACAGTAATGCACAATGCTACGTGGGTTCTACATTGATAGTCACATTTACTCTTTTGTGCATAACAGATGCCTTGAAGACACTTAGAGTCGCCAGTGCTGATAGACCTATTATAACATAGAACATTCCAGTCCATCCGTAATAAGTTGAAATAAGTCCAATGATTGGTCCTTCAATACAGGTGCCTATACTTCCAAATCCTGCAAAGAGAAAAACAATATACTGTAACTCAGAGCTTTAACATACTGATTTGAATATATTCTACAGTACCAACATAACTAACATCCAGCTGATGACATGTGTTGAGGTATTGTCAATGTACACAGAGAATGACTCACATTTTAGAATGAATGATGATGTTCAACATTTTCCACATAACAAAATTGCGGCTTCAGACCAACAGGATAAAAATAGAAAAATGGAACCGGAACATGTATGTTTACAAGAAATATTTTAGGAACTCTGTGCCACTATACTTGTCAAAGACTGATGAAAAACATCTTTTACTGAAAGGCCAGAAGAGGACAAATTAGGATGAGGCTCTACTCGTATTTAACTTACCATTGACTAGCCCAACAGTTGCAGAACCAGCATTTCTGTTGTTCTTCTCACCAAGCTCTATGGGAATAGATCCACCTACAAGTTGATAAATGTTATGTTAACAATCTGTTAGTCGAACCTGCTATAAAAGTTTACTATGCAGAAGATTCAATACCGGTCTCCATGGTGCAGTGGTTAAAGAGTTTAAGACTGGTAGGTACTGGGTTCGAATCCCATTCCTGGCATATGGGATTTTTACTCCCAGTACCGGCTCCAACCCAGAGCGAGTATTCTGCAAGGCTCAATGGGTATGTGTACTTCCACTTACACTGACCAGTGTCCACAACTGGTTTAACAAAGGCCATGGTATGTACTGTACAGTCCTGTATGTAGGAAAGTGCATATAAAAGATCCCTATTCATCAAGAGTAGCAGGTTTACTCTATCATACTTAGAACACTAACATCTGTCCTGGAAAGGCAGTCGAGGCAGCTTGACTGCCTGATCATGACAGATGTGCTTGAACCTTAATTGGATAAAAGCATGTAAATAAGCTATAACTAAGAAACTATGTAACTAACTAAGATTCAATATACTCAATTCAGCCATTTTATTTTGATCTGGCATCAGACTAAATTCTCTAGGTATACCCAACCACAATATACCCAAAATCATACAATTGGTGTAACATAGTACTCACCTAATAAAGAGTCTGGGCCAGCATTAAATGCTCCAGCCAAAAACATACATATACTATTGACAGCAACGCCCCATGAGCTTGTCATAACAAAAGCAATAAGGGCCAGTGTTGACAGAGTAATGGAACCGGCAATACCAACCAAGCTCCGACCTTGGAAGAATCTGCAACAAAAACAACTGAGTTAGTTAGATGTCCATAATATTTTGGTTACGTTTACTGAATACACATGCCACCAGTCAAACCCTGCCTCATCCAAAATGCACCAGCCAAGGGCGATATTGGGCTAGCATAGCAAATCCTCGAAATATGGGTGTGTGGCCAGCTAAGCCCTACTCGTCCAACTTTAAATGCTGTGGAAAACATACCAGCCATAATTTTAGAATAACTTAACTGAAACAAATTTTATAATGTCATTAGTTGGTACATAAACAGTCAAAATGATTTAGGATTTAATCCAGCTTTAAAACATTGTTGAATCTGGTACTTAGGAAAATGAGGTAACAAGTCTGTTGTAGACTAGAAGGAAATTAATAAAGATTTGGATTATTTAGTTTTTTACTTTTCCATAATTTACATGTATATTTAAACACATTTTTAACATTCTTACCTGTCAAGTAAAAATCCAATTAAAGCACTGCCAATAACTCCTCCAACTTCAAATGCTGTGGAAAACATACCAGCCATATTTTTAGAATAACCTAACTGAAACAAATTTGAAAAATGTTTTCTTTAAACATGCTTTAAAAATTAATTGTGTCAAGTTTTATTTTATGAACGCATAAGTGTAGAAACCAGGTAACATTTGTTTGCTTCACGACACCACTGGGATGTCAAACGCACGGTTATATGTCAACACTGGGTCACTGAGGAAACACGCTGCCAACACATAGGCTACTCTTCTGACTTCAAATAACAGCAAGGGATCTTTTATGTGCATTTTCTCAGACAGGATAGCACACATCACAGCCTTTGATAGACCAATTGTGGATCACTGGCAGGGATAGGAAATAACCCAACTGGTCCACTGAGGAGAATCGATCTTTCGACCTATCATACCTCAGGCAGGCACTCTTGCACTGCGCTATATATACCGCTCCATTTTAATAGCTACAATGTATGAGCGTGGCAAGGCCCTTTTAATCTACCACTCAAATATTGGTTTTGACCATTTTTAGATAATATAGGTCGGCTCACTCTAGATGATATCGACCATACATGTAGGTAGCCTACATTTTTGGCATATGATTTACCTCACAAGCAATAATATCTCTTTACAGTCATCTCCTGTTATACAGTGAAACCCCTTTAAACCGAGCACACTTGGGACTGAGTAAAATGTTTGGTTTAGAGGGGTATTCAGCTTACTGAGGTTTAAATACAGCACATAAGGCTGTTTGGGACTTTGAAATATGTTCGGTTTAGAGGGAATTCCGGTTTACTGAGGGTCCGATTTAGAGGGGTTTCACTGTAATATTTATAAGTCGCTAACTGTTATTTGCAGGCCATTCTTGACCTGGCAGAAGCCCAGACGTTGCCTTTGAATCAGTTCTGTAGTACGTGTCTGATTCGCAAACCGATTCGATCGAAGCACTGCTCAATCTGTAACCGATGTGTGGCCAAGTTTGACCACCATTGTCCGTGGGTCTACAACTGTGTAGGTGAGAACGAATGTTTAGTGCTTAGTACACGGATCTCATTAATATACAGGTGAGAATGATTGGTTAATGCTTAGTACACGGATCTCATTAATATACAGGTAGTCTGGTACATGTACAAATTAATTGTCTAGAATATATCATTTGTTTGGATATCTTCTGTATTGTAAATATAATTGCTGACGTCCAATAACCACTGATTTATAATCAATGTGTTTCGAGAGGCGTCGTTAAATAAAACAAAGATAATTTGTAAATATTATTGATAATGCCTTTGATCTGTTGCTAAAACTGAAGTCTGTATTGTCTTCTATGAAGGCTCAGAGCTTGTATTTTTAGATTTTCCTGGGACTTTCTAGCTATGTATCTACATATTTACTTCTTACCTAGGCATTTTGAACACTGATTGGCCCTCACGCTAGGAGAAGGAAACTGAGAAAACGAACCAAGACAAGAAAAACACCAGTTACTTCTGAATCTGCCTACACGGGTTTATAATAGGGCATGTAATAAATGGATTTCATCCTCGTAAATCATTGATTGAAAGTTGTAACAGCAGTAATGGATGGATGTTTACATTTATTGCAGGTGCATTCAACCATAAGTATTTTCTGGGATACCTCTTCTTCCTGATAGGCTTGCTGTGTTGGTGTTTGTACGGGTGCATGCAGTGTAAGAACAATTTCTATATTACTATCCCATGTACTTGTCTAGAGCTCATCGGGAGTGGGACGTAGCTCAGAGGTAGAATGTCCGCCTGTTGCCGGATGGGTCGAGGGATCGATCTTCCACAGCGAAAAACATTTTTATGGGCTATTTTCCATTCCAGCTAATGATCCACGACTGGTTTATCAAATTCCGTGGTGTGTGCTATCATGTCTATGGGAAAGTGCACATAAAAGACCCCTTGCTGTCATTCGTGGAAGAGTAGCCTATGTGGCGGAAGCAGATTTCCTCTGTGATCATGTGTCAATATAACCATGCGTCTGACGTGCAATAACCGCTGATTTATAATTGATGTGTTTCTAGTGGTGTCGTTAAATAAAACGAACTTTACTTTGTCTAGAGCTCACTGTTCCCACTTGTCAAATATTCTACATCAGATGTGAAAAACACATGGTTCCAGCTTTTTTGTTTGTAAATCATTTATATACATGTATATGTGTTTTGGTTTTGCAAATCGGTAAACTGTCAAATTATTGAACATAATATACTGTAGATCCTGAAATTAATGCGATCATTATATTAATGCGAAAAATGCAAGTTAGAAAAAGTACTGTATCAAAGGGAGACCACTTGCATTAATTTCATGTCGCATTTTAGTCTGACCACCCTTACTCGCATACATTTAGGGACGCGTTAATTTCATGATCTACAGTAATACGTCATAAAAGAGACAAAATAAAATGTTAGATATTGCAGACTTACAAATGTCTTTGTTTCAGATTGGAAACACAAATGCCCAACTCTAGCGTTCTATGATGATGGAATTACTGGTGTCGTTTACAAGATAGTTCACGTCTCTCCATGGGTTGCCTGGATTGGGCTCAATGCTGTATGTCACCTCACCTGGGTGTGTGCAATGCTGGCTTGTCAGCTCTATCAGGTAACGAACATTGTCTGTATGTAGAGAATAATACACGAATGCTCATTTAACATTGTAAATACTGGCCTGACGTAACCAGGTTTTATCACCTATGTTGCTAGACTCCGATAATCGGCACCATTCCCCACCGTTTCTCAAAGGCTATTTTTATCTTAAAATATCAGTATTACTATTTTAAAAATTCTAACTTACAGATGTAGGTTAATGTTTTTGCCAATGAAAATATAATTTTCCAATTTTTAGTCAAACTATGCTAAAATTCCCAAAGTAAAAGCCATGGCGTCAAGTCAAATTTCAGATAAAATATGTTGCTATTTTCCAGGTTAAAGAGAATCACTCACCATTTTTCTGTGAAAAATACACGAAAATTCATTTACACATAAACAGAAGAGAAAAAAAACACTGTCCTTGTTTATCTACATAATTGCATACATTTATTATGATTATAAACATCAAACAAAATTTCAAAATGTCACTATATTACATAAAATTGCTTGGTCTCCATTTAAAAAATATATCACTGAAATATGCAGCTAAATAGTTGAAATACTTCTAATGACTCCGCTATTGTCTGGAGATGCAGAAGAGTGGAAACATTTGGTGCCAGACTAGGTGATTGAAGGTCTTTTAAACAGAGTAGCTCAGTGGCGGATCCAAAAATTCCATTTAGCGGGGGCCCCAATGAAGCAACAAGTGAGAGAAATTTCAAAACCAACGTAAAAAATGAAAATGAATGTATAATGAAATTATAACTCGCAAAATTTAGGTATGCCCCACCACCCCTAGATCCGCCTCTGTAGTTTGTATTATTTTTCAACCTATATTTGTCTTATCATGTTTAATATTATTAATAATTTCTTCATTGCTGATCAGATAATGTGGATTGCGATGACATCCAACGAGAGACTGAATCAGGGTCGCTATTTCCACTTTCATCAGTATGAGAAACAGCATGTTGAACCCCCCCATGTGTGTGAGGAGGGTCATTCACACGCTCAGAAAGCACCCAAGATTGTTAGTCCCTTCCAGTGAGTATCTGACTAGTAACATAAAATAATTCATTTTACTGATGCAAATATCCTTCTAAAATAACTTTTATGAAATGCATTTTTTGTCATATCAAAGACAAAATATTTGTATCTTATATATTTCTTAATGTATGTGTATATTACTATTGTTGTTTTTGTACCCAGGAATACACAATCGACTTAACTAGTTTTTGTTATCCTAATTATTTTTAAAACCTAGAAATATTTGGTATGATCTTGTGCTTGGTCTACACCAGCTCACTTTGTCAGTCTGGTTTCGTCTACTAAGCCAAGTAAGAGTAGAATGTAGAAGGCCAAGTATCCTATAGAAAAGATAGCCAAATAGCCAAACGTTTTGGGTGCTTAGTTACATTCACTGAAGGTTCAAGCACCCCCATCATGGGCAGTGTCCGCCATTAGAGGCTGTGCCCATGGTGAGTCTAGAAAAGAGTTTTATATCCAAAATATACTTTTATTCCAGTCTATTTTTAATATGAATGAATATTTGACCTATTGTTTTATTCCAGTCTATTTGGTAAACTATTGTACATATTGCGTATTATATATTTTCCTATTTCGTAGACTGAAGCATATATGTGTACTATAATAATTGTAAATGATTATTTCTATTATAAAAAATACATATTTATTTGTTTTATTTTTCAGCCGAGGTGTATTAAAAAATTTGATCGACGTTATAGATTTCCAGTGCTGTGGTCTTTTACGACCGAGCAAAATTGACTGGACCACTCGGTATACTGCAGACGACAATGACAGTCCATTCCATAAAATTCCTTTTAATGTACCAAGAGAAAACTATCAGTTTGTGTAGATCAAGTTTGAATGTTTTTTTTAACTGCTAATGTGTATTGTGTTGTGAGGCATTTTTGTAGAACTCTATAATATCACTGAAGTTGTATGTTAATCATTTGTGATTTTGTACTATAATTATGAATTTTTTTAAACATGATACCTCAAATTTATATACGTACACTAGACAGGAACGGGAATAAAATCGATTATTTTTTTATGGTAGTTAAAAGGGCTACCACACAACGATATTCTGGTCGCCCAGCACCACATTCAGGTAGCCTCAAAAGTGAAAAAGGATTATCAAAATATCTACGTTTCTACAAAAGTGGCTGAAAAAGTATGAGAAATATTGATATATATACATCATAATGTATATCTATTTATGTTTTACATGACAGGATGTCGAAATTAAACAGGTGCAAATTGTATTCCGAAGTTGATTGAACATTAAACTACAAAGTGAAAGTGCATATCGAACCATTGTGATTTGACTCATTTCCCTTGTATTTATATATATACTACAACAATAATTTAAAGACAAATATTTGAGCTTAATATGAAACATTTGTATTAAAACATGATTTTGTTATTCTTAGCAATTAATTATATTATTAATGATCTCAGAAAATTGTCTGTTTGTCATGGAATTTGGGGTCTTCAGACAAAAATAATACCTGTTTACAAAGAAGGGCTTACTCAATTACTGATATCAAAATAACGATTCAGTTTTGACAGGCAAGCAACTGGCTGATAATTTCTGGTAACTGGTAATGTGGTTTGACGCCTTCATCCATCCATAGGATGTTGTAGAGGGCGCTGAAACTGACCGTGAAAACTTAGTCCTCTCAGTCCCAGATAATTTAGATACAAGCATATTTTATAGTATACCAGTAGTTTCCAGAATGATTGCTTGATTTTATTTTCAATTAAATACAATAGTACCGGTGCTTGTATTGCTGATTTCTCTTGATTGTTTCATTGATTTCTAACTAGTTATCATTCTTTTTAATCTATTTTATGTATTATTTTGTTCTCTTTGTATTATGTACTTTTCTTTTGCATCTAAATTGTGACTGAATATTTGATAAGCTCATACTTCAGAAACAAAGTCCTTGCATTTGAAGGATTTTTCACATTTATTGCTAAATATCAAACTGTAACATATCGAATGGCGACACATTTTAGTTCCACAGTCTGTTTGCCGAAACTATGCTATCTCGAAGTTTTTCATCATAAAACACAGTTCCTTACAGAAAACAAACCTAACTATCGATGTGAAATTTTTTTTTAAAAGGAAAGAATTAATATTTTACCTAATATCATGTACCATTGACAGGTATTTTGCCCTCTAGCATCATATTGAATTATATTATTCGTTTCTATTTTGTGCGAAGCTATAAATTGTAATTGTTGAATGTTGATGACTTGTGTCGCTAATCGATAGGGGACAAAATATAACATCTTCATTTGCAATGGATATATTCGTAGAACAAAGATAATATGTAAGTTTGTAAAAACTGTTTGATGTAATACAAATGTATTTGATCATTAAAATGAACAAAGTAAACAATGATGTCATAAAATTTGACGATCGACTACAGTATGTATGTGTAGAAACCATTTCCTTTAGTGTATTGCTATTGGATTATAGTTAGGCAGATAGTTGAGGATAGTTAAGCAGATATATATATACTGGACAACCCTCTTATGAGTTTTCTCGGACTAATGTAACCCAAGACTGTAAAATAAGTCAAAAGTCAAAAGTGCATCAAATAAGCATGTCGGAAGTCAAATTTTACCCAAATATATTTTGTTACATTTTAG
>JAULBR010099589.1:0-11341 GCA_032355825.1 Melanodrymia aurantiaca
CTGAGATTAAAAATCCCATATGCCACGAATGGGATTCGAAGCCAGTACCTACCAGCCTAAAGTCCGTAGCGTTAACCACTGCACCACGGAGACCGGTGTTAAATTCGTACCAGTTCCCATGGTGTAGTGGTTAGACCATTGGGCTCAAGACTGGTAGGCATTGGGTTTGAATCCAGCTAAAGGCTATGGGATGTTTAATCTAAGCGCACTTTTAAAGCAGGATTGACGCCCATGGTGGGAGTGTGGTTGAGTATTCGATAATGTATCTTCGCATTCAAAATACGTAAAAGCCGCCATTGGTCTTATTTAATATTATGTACTAGTAAAGTGGTTCGCCCACCCCCGCCCGTCCTCCCACTTTGTTTGCATTATACATTAGAATGCTTGTTGTGCAGCAGTGATACAATTTCATCCACGATACTACCCGTGTTATTTCAATTTGAGTACAGTAACGGATTCAACTAAATCTAGTTTCGGTTTAATTGATAATACATTATTCATACTACTTTTTGATTGCATGTTGATATGGACAAATGTACTGCATTGTGTTTACTATAAATTCCCGTTTAATATTTATTTTTTTTAGATCTCCCATGTCTGGCAAACTTGTGACTGGTAGTGATGGCAACTTCGTGTTGGTACTTGATTCAGTATCCGATAGTAAAGCCATATATGCAAATAATGGCGTTGCTTCTGTGGTGCCATCCACCGTTGGATTAGCTGATAAAAGTAAAGAGGCTGTAACAAACATTATAAACAGTAGTATTGTGGTAACTGAGTCTAATCAAACAGTAGCGGCTGGACCAGTCGTTACAAAGATCATGAATCCACATCCAATAACTGTTGGAAGTGCACCGGTTGCAGGCATACTTTCATCAGCAGCGATATCTAATTCCTCTACATTAACACCAACAAGTTCTACACTTCCTTCTGCAACAACGAACGTTTCCTCAGTAGCATATTCCAGTAATGTTAATTACAGTTCACCTAAACTGCCGACAGCCACCAGTTTATTAAATAATCCCCAGCACGTTTATCCTCCTTCAACCATGCCTATGATTATACTGTCATCCAATAAACAAAGTCGGTTAGTTCCGTCAAGTGTCTTACATACATTAACAGAAAGTAATACGTCTAGTCAGGGCTATCAGCCACAGTACCACCAGTGCCAGTCAAAGGTAGGTGTGTTACATACCATTGCAAAATCTGGGACAAACCCATCTGGTGATAAAACCAAACAATTGATAAATACTGGGAACCAAGGTGGTATGCAACCGGGACAGATAATAAATAAAATTGGAGACAAAAATATACAGATTGTATATCGTAAGGTGGTGAATTATCCTAGTCTATTAAACAAAGCATCAGTATTGAGTTCACCTAGTGCACAAATTGTAAAATTATCAAACTCCGAACCCAAGTCTGTGATGTCGGGTTCCGTTCCATCAAAAGTATTTTCAAACTCAGCACCCAAGTCTGTG
Source organism: Melanodrymia aurantiaca (assembly GCA_032355825.1). Classification (NCBI taxonomy): domain Eukaryota; kingdom Metazoa; phylum Mollusca; class Gastropoda; order Neomphalida; family Peltospiridae; genus Melanodrymia; species Melanodrymia aurantiaca. The sequence goes on from JAULBR010099589.1 coordinate 1,482, forward strand.
ATGTCGGGTTCCGTTCCATCGAAAGTATTTTCACACTCAGCTGCTGCAAGGATGATTCCACCAACGTATCTAACACCTTATGTCGGTAGGTTGCGTAAGTTCGCTCCTCGTCCTTCTCGTATTAAGAACATTGTCCTACCCGACCCTGATTCTGTATCTCGTCTTACCCCACTACCAGATTCTACATCCCTCGCTGCGAATGTTGTTTCAAAATCACTTTTAAGAAACCTGCAAGTCAATCCTGCTGCCATCACGAAAACAGTGTTTGCTACTAGTAACCAAACTGTTTGTAATCCTGTGCAAGCAGTAGAGGCAAACAGTACTAACATTACAAAATATACTACCAAAAGCTCAGCCCAACAAACGCTTCCAACAACTACGGTTACTCTTGATAAACGTGCTGATTTAGGCACAAATCATTACCCTACTCCCGCTTGGCAAGAGTTAGAAAATAGAAGTAAGTTAAAGAAGGTTATAAACCAAACGTCATTAATTGTGAGTTCACCTTTGAGGAATATTGTTTTTAGTTCAAAAGCAATTGATAGCATTGCAAGTGCTCCAAATCCAGCTCATCTGCACTTGTTAGACACAAATGTACGCAACAGTGTGCCACTACGAGTAAATGTCAATACACAGTCTTCAACACGGTCATCAACGCAGCAGACTATGACGAGCACTATGCGTGAAATTCCTGTCGAGACCAGTCCTCTTCAACTGAAAATAGATTCCGTGTATTCACTTGCAAATAACAATGAGCCGTTTGACGTGACAGACAGGACTGAAAATCACGAGAGTGTCGGCACCGTTGAATCATCCATTGTGACGGAATCCGTTTGTAATTTGAATACAGACTGTAATCGCGCTAAGAAAATGGCAGATAAGATTGTTGCGTGTTATCCTGTCCTGGAGAAGCTTTCTGGAAAGCAGATAGCATACTTAAAATCATCCTCTCTGCAAACTCGTGTAAAAGCTATGAAAAAGTTGAGAAAGAGAACAGGACCTATCATTTCCAAGTATGATTCAGATGTGTATCTAGAACGGAGGTGTTCTGCTTATTGTCGACAGCGTACATTGAAATTTCTTTGTGGCTTGGGTATGTTAAACTGTCAACCTGCAAAACGTAAAGTATCTAACACTGTGGTTCCAGATAACCTAGCCCCAACACAAAATTATGAAAAGCTCACTGAGAACGATGAACATACCAAGAAGAAAAAGACAAATATTCAAGAAAATGTACGAGATACGACCAGTGAAACGTCAATTTGTCTTCCTCTACCTTTGGATGTTGAGTCATCTAACAGTGCGGAGTCTCTGATGACCAAAACATCATTATCCGGTGTTGGAAATGTTGTGCACAGAATGGCACAGCCGGATCAATCCAAACCTGAAAATCTGTATATAACGGATATCTCTTGTAACAAGTCATATATTCCTTCTCTTGTCTCAGACAAGGAGCCACGTAAGAGTTCATCAACTGTGGTCACGAAAGCGGCATTACCGGTTGTTGAAAAGAATGTCATCTGTGTGGAAGAACTCGACAAGTCCAAAACAGAAAATCTATGTGTAAGAGATATCACTTCTCAAACGTCATCTATTTCTGCTTTAACTTCCGATATTGAGCCACATAAAAGTGCGGCAACTGTGGTCACGAAAGCGGCATTACCTGTTGGAAAGAATGTACACACACTAGTCCTGCCAGATAAGTCGAAAACTGTACAGTTACAACTTGTTTTTATGAACGACAAATTGTATCTGGTTCCAATGACAAATAGTTCTGGAATTTCAAAACCAAATGTCAGTACATATACTTCAAGTGGTGCACAGTCGTGCGTTGTATCAACCGCTCCAGGTGTTCCATCGTCTGGTAAACCGCATCAAACTAATTTTGGCAACGCACCTATTCTCGTTTCACCTTCTACATTCCAACAACAGCATTTACTCACATATCCGAATTCAAATGTGAGTGTTTCAATGGCTAAAGGTATAGGCCCACATCTGCACGTTCCTCCAACCATAGCTTCCTGTGGTCAACCATCCGTTGATAGAAGCAATCTGCCGACCAACCTGGCAAACCTAATACACAAATCTGCCTCCACGATTAATACATCTGGTTTGACAACCGTTTGTGACATTGGGAAGAAATCCGCAACAACTTTATCACGATCAGAAAATATTCACCAGAATATTGCAACTATTCCAATGTTGCAGCCTAGTACTGTAAGGAATAGTGCAGTGGAAATACAGGCTACCAATAATACAAATCTGACCATTGGTCTTGATGACAGCAAAGAGCCAGAGATTAAAGGCAAGCCGATCCCTCCGTGGAAACTTCCATGGAATTATGAAATCAAAAGTGAACCTATCACTGAAGGATATGGTGATGAAAATGAGTCTCATAAGTCCAATAATATTAAGAATGGTGCTCCTGATCGTGTGATTACCATCAAACTTCCACATAAAAAATCCGTACCAACGAATCCATCAGTGTCTTTAACGGCGAATCAGAGCATTGCCCCCAGTGCAAATTCCATAGATGGCATAAGGCATGTCCGTCCAAGCTCATCTATAACGGAAACCCAACTGCCTTCAAAACTTGCCAAAACTAGCGAATCGTCTGTAGTAGGGTCTAATCACAGGATCGAGCGATTGAAAGAAATTCTGCGCGAGAAGGAGAGGATGTTGGAAGATTTGAAGAGAAAGCAATCTTTAGCTTACATATATTTAAATAATGAATAATTGTATTCTTTGATTATTTTGATACGGGTTCTGGTAGCATTTGTATCTTAATAATTATATTGTTTTATGACTTCTGATCAGTACTTGTTAGGAACAGTTAACATCGTTATGGTATTGTATTTCATTAGCTGTATAACATCTAGACATATCAGACTTTTTTTTCAGTTTCAAGTTCAATGAGTTTCACATTATTTCTTTCTGTTATTTTTTAGTGACTGCATGAAGCTATAATGCTACACTATTTAAAAATGTAGGCATGGCAATACTGAATACTTATAGCCGTATATGACTAACGCAGGGCTTGCACGGCCATCAATGAGAGGTGGCACATACCTCTCTAGTAATTGAATGGCACATATTTGTCATCGTGTTGACGCCCTCGGAATACTAGTCTGGTTGGTGGTCCCTTTTTCAAGTCGTTACCCATCAATATTCATAACATTAGGGACAAAATGTTGAGATTATCCAAATAGCTATTTATTCTAAACTGTGCAACATTTTATTTGTATTATTCAAAGACATGTTCTTAAATGGGGATGGTCATAATGGTCATAAGCTGATTTCGCTAGTTTTACATAATTTATGTTTGTGAAGAACAACTCGAAATGAAATGGAAAAAATTATTTTACTTTTTTTTCAGTTATACCAAAAACAAAAATCCACCAAGATTTTACAAAAGTCATATGTGAGACCTGAGCTTTCATTAAAATTAGTCTAAAAATATATATCAATGGATAATTCTACACAACAATCTACACATATAACAGGTTGGATATGGCGGACAACATAGTGGCAGAAAAATGATAAACATAAGTCTTCATGATTTGAGCTACAGGGATGATAACGTCGGCCATTTCCGTCTGCTAGACGGAAATGGATTTCCCTTATTTTGTACTACTAACTGACATTATTTTATTATAATAGTGTGTGTGCGCGCGTGCCTCTAGGTTGGCCTACACGCTGTATAATTATTACGACGTAAAAATCAATATACATGTTTTACATAAGACGCCATTTTGGCAACTATGACCATCCCCCTTTAATACTAAGTTTAATGTTTTAACTTATATGTAGTTAGATTGTTTCAACTCCGTTCACAAACAGAATTTTTAAGTTTTAATGTTATATCCCACTGGTGAATCCGAATGTTAACAACGATTAATTTAACATGCATGTAAAGAAATAAATCTTTCTGGGTTGTACCATTAAAGATGTTTTCACTCTTTTTTTAAATATCGACATACCTGAATTTCTAACATTGTGATCTCGTGTAGCTCTCAATGTGCTTTTATGTCAATGGAAACTTGGTATCTATAAATGCTTCCTTACGACTAATCAAAACAAGTAGCGAGTGTAGTGACAGCAGGATAGCTTCTGATACCATGGGTCGAAATCACATTGCATTTAAGATCCAATAATCGGTGATTAATTAGTCACTCGTGGTGTCGCTAAAACTTTATCTTTATCTAGCTGAGTATAGTGATGGTGTCTAAATGTCAATCCAAATGACAAAACATTGACATGGCCAAATGCGCATGTCTGCACAAAGCAGTCGATAAGGTTGTACGACATAGTCCGGATGGTATGTACTCACAAATCACAGGCAAAGCAGTAATGATACGGGTGTTCACGAAAGATGAGCATATCCTGCACCACCGGTGGCACCCATTGTAAGTACATTCATGGTGTCTTCCACGTACCTTGATGTATATCTTTCTGCGTTTGTTTTTCTGTGCACAAACAGTAATCAAAGCTGCTCAAGTCCTTGGGAATCTGGAACAGAGTGGTTCTATGCTCCACCACTATTTTCGGCTGATTTATATCTTGTTTCAAATAATTGTTTTGGACAAACATGCAAATTCTAATAATAAGAGAACGCTATTAGAAAATAAGGAAGACTTCAATCTGCTCGGGCAGATAAAGTTTGTTTGTTTAACGACACCACTAGAACACATCATCAAAGAGGAAATCCGTTGCCGCCACATAGGCTACTCTTACCGAATAACAGCAAGGTATCTCTTATATGCACTTTCCCACAGACAGGAACACACACACACACCACTGATAGAAATGTCGTGGATCACAGGTTGAAACGGAACATAACCCAACGGGTCCCCTGAGGAAGATCGACCCATCGAGCAGCAGGCGGACACTTTACCGCTCGACTACGCCCCGGGCAGATACATTGTTGAAAATTGGCGAGTATTGGGCTACTAGAGCTGCATGTGTGTACTGGATATTGTCACGTTCTGGATTAAAACAAGAACCAAATGTTCTTCAGATGCAGTTGGATTCAAATACAACCTGTATTTACATCGCAGACTAGGAGCAGACGCGTAGGATGCATGGCTTTTAAATGCATGGGTTGGATTGTATAATATTTGTTAGTATTCTAGAGGGGACAAGTTAAATTTTAAAAATATATATATCGATAACGTGGATTATAATTATGTTGGATACATTTTATAACAAGTTGAGAGTTTTATTTGCTCGTCGTATATTATTAGATTATATATAATAAGTTCATTAATGATTCAAAAATACATTATGAGGGCAGACCAGATGAAAGCAATTGTCAAGAGAACAAATGATTTGATACCCGTGCAGTCTTGATACGTTTGATGAGCGTGCTACCAGCAGAACGAATTTTAAAGCTGCCAAATTATTATATATTTATCACAGACTGAATTTGGAAGGCAGAGCAATTCCTAATGGGGGTTCTATCGAGGATGATATAAAGTCATTACATTACACTAATAAATATATTAATGCGAGAAAAATGTGTCAAATTATATACTATTCAGAAATCTGACTGCAATACCAACATCTTGTTGATTTTGATGTGCCCATAATATCTAAGTTAAGATGTTGATGATTAATTACAATATTGGAAACCAAACTGTTACTTCATATCTCTGCATTTCTAATAAATCCGCTTTCCGTGTTAGCTGCCTCAACTGTTTGTCCAGGACAGAAGACTTAGTGATGGTATGAGAACGAAAACTAGCTACCCCTGTCTGATAAGCAGTAAAGGATCGTTTATATGCAGTTCTCACAGACAGGATAGCACAAACCACGACCTTTATAACACCAGTTTTGGAACACGTGCCGGTGTAGGTGGTACTACACCTCCCTATTATTGAGCCTTGCGATGTCATATACCTATAGTTTTTGCTGGTGCTGTTTGATTGGTATGTTTTAACAGTTTCCCATGTATATAAACCCAATGGGAGATAGTCCACAGTTCTCTACCCTTAGCACAATCAAATAGGTGGCGCTTGTGATGAAGTTCGTCTGCGTTCACAGTGTTGCAGCTTAATGCGTAGTTACTAAGTTAGGCCTATCGACAGGGAATGGAAGGGAAACAGAGGTGTGTAAAAATATAACTATGCCGTCGTGTTGTTGTTCAGATCGTGGAAAGGACGAAGCGTTCCCAACAAATGACATTCTAAAAAAAGCGATTAGAATGTGTAGTCACTATAAAACATTTGCTACTAGACCTTCAACGCATGGTCGGCCCTCCATCGGTCATAAAGGGGAACCAACAGTTACTATTGTCATTATAGGGAAGTCAGGACTGTCTCCCATTAATGGAAAGAGGCATGAGTGGATATTGTGCGGGACATCTAAGCCTACATACCAGACAGTTTGAATATGTCTACCAGACAAAAGAAAGGAGCGGTTGTACACGAGCAGAAAGGTTTCCTAACAAACAATTGGATGGACTTTTCTCATTTATTGAGGGTAAAATAAAGTTGTCCCAATCCAGAAGTCAGAATGGTGTATATCGCCCTATTAAGGAGAGGTGGTCATAGTTGCAAAAATGGCGTCTCCTGCCAAAAATGTCTATTAATTTTAGTGCTGGAATATTATAATGTGTAGGCATACCTCAAGCTATAAGAATACAAAATATTACACTAAAATAATGTCAAAATTTGAGTAACACAAAATAAGGGAAATCCTTTTCAGTTTAAAGTTAACAGTTTCAGTTATAAAGTGGCGGTTCCCGCCTATTTTATAAATACTTGTTTATGTTGGAAATGTAAAGAACATACTTTAAACTACGTGCACACAAAATTTTACTGTAAAATATGGTGATTTACTAGTAGAACATTTAGGGATACCTTAACAGCAAACCCGATCAATTAAGCAGAATGTAAACAATAACAAAGGGTATCACAATCATGGTTTCATACTTTCTATGAATAAACCCCATAATCTTTTGCGGTGATGAAAATAAGATAAAAGTCGTATGGAAACGCAATGGAGAATACCGGCCTCCTTTAACAAAGGCTATGATGTGCTAACCTGTCTGTGGGAAAGTACATATGAAAGATCCATTCCTCTCTCATACTAACACTGACCTTTGTCCTGAACAGGCAGTCGAGTCAGCTGGACTGCGTGACCATGACAGACGTCCTTGAAACTTAATTGGATATAGGCACGTAAATAAGTTATAACTAACTAACTAATGGAGAATTAGAAGGAATGTTGAACTCTTCGTGTGTGAGTTCATTTTTAATAACCAGCTCCTGGTTACACACACACACATGTGTAATTATTTGTGTGTATACATACATTTACAAATTAAATTTGTCCTGTTATTTATACTAACAATTGTTTGTACGATTGATTTATTTACAGTTGTATATCACAAGTACAAAATTTTTTATTACAATAGCAAAATATAGCACTTACAACTATGAGATTGTAACTTTAAATCGACTAAAAATTGGAGTAATAGCTCATTATTGAACTCATTTTCATATCGAGACTAGCCGTTTAGAACTAGGAAAGCTTAGTCTCACACGAGTGTTACAGTTCTGTTAAATATGGATTGTGGGAACACTTAGGCCTATACAGTTCATGTTGTCACATTACATGAATTAGTCATTCTTTCTGTAAGTAATTGATTCGATGATGCTGTCATCCAAAATTCTTCCAGAAAGAAACTGAAAGATTGGTTTTGGGTTAAAGGAAACCCTGAAGCAATCCCCTTATTAGGCCTACATCAATCTATGGGGCTAATATTAAAAAAAGAGTGTATATGGTGGCAGTGGAGCAATATTCCATCTGCTCCAGCATATTATGGTGTTTACATATCAAAACTGAGATACTTAAAGGCATGTTCGTTATATTGACTATTGTTGTTTCAGCATGGTCAACAAATCGTATGGTACACTAGTACATTCAGAGGCTATTTCAGGATATGACGCATCATTGACACAGATGATGTCTGATGCAATACCTTACTTTGGCATGTTTTACGAGTTTTTTTTTATATTTTGATATAGACAGCAGATAAACACTATATAGCTGCAGGAATAGCTGGAATTGCATCACACATGATGTGTCAGTGATTCGTCATAATTATCGTGAAATAGCCTCAACATGTTTACCAAAAAAATGTCAACCCAACAAATGACAAGTAATAGCTACTGTAAGAACTATTATCTATGAATTATCCTACGACAAGTGAGAGTGGGAGGGACCAACGTGCAAATTTGTCCCACCTACTCCACCCCAACTTCTTAGTAGGCCAATAAATAGCACATTATTACCACGTAGTAATGTATTGTATACCATACATGCGACAAGAATGCACCAGACATTAATTGTGTTCTGGGTGAACGATTGTTGTCAAAAACGGTACCCCCCCCCCCCCCCGCCCCCTCCCACAAAATTACACCCATGACTAAGGCCCATAGCCAGGATTTTGAGAGGGGAGGGTCGTTTTGGCTTATGGTGAGACACAAAGTGCCTCACACGAGGGCGCGGTATCAAAAATAAAATTTAACATTGAAAACAATATTTAAAGGTAACCGGTAAGGGAGGGGACAGACAGTCGAGGCTGGACTGTAATTGGATATAAGCTCTCATAACTACAAAAATCAATATCTTCATCATAGTTGTATAATTATATTTTAATAAGTTCCATTTTCGTTCACTGAATGTTGTTTAGGCCCATGAATATTATGGTTCCGTTAATTTTGCACTGCTACGGGGTTTTTTTAAACCGAAGCTGTTACCCTCCATGGTGCATGCTAGATAGGATGAACTTTCCTTTGACTTGAAATACTTTACAAAAGGTGGAAATATGGTACCGTTACTCATGAAGAAATATAAGTCGATTTTATGTATAGTGAGACCTTTTTACAGCGTAAACTGGGAAAAGATTCGGTCTATTGGCGCGAAATCCTAAAATAAAATATCAACAAACGAAAGATGACTTCAGTTTGCGAAGAAGACTTGTCTGATGAATTTGATGTATTTGGAATAGAACTTGAGAGTCCTGATTCCATTGACAAATGTAAAATGATTGTTTATTAGTATTGCAGTTATAACGAAAGCCTGTCTCCTAATATCGTACCGGGACGTCGACGATCTCGCCGTCACCTATTTTCGATCCTTACTTTTAGCAAGTTGAAGTTTAGGTTGCTATTCTGCGGCATCTGCCAGTTGTATTTGCAATTATTACTCATCCGCGAGAAAGGAAAGAGGTCCGAGGCAAGAGACACAAATATTCATATCATTGCGCTTCATTCAGTCACCATTTCGGCATTTGGCTTTCGAGACGATTCGTCCACTGATCAGTACGCGACATTTCGTCCACACCTAAATTGGTGCTGGACGATTCGTCCACTGAGTCTGATGCCGATCAGTGGACGAATCGAAAAGAATTTTTGGTAATTGTCCGCGAATTAATGAAAAACATGTACGATGGATGAATCGTCTGCCCTCAGTGGACTAATTTAAAAGTCACTGTCACTAATCATAGTATCATACAACATCTGGGATCTCTTTCCAATTCCATACAATGAAGTAACACTAATAATGTAATTTTTATGATGAATCAAGCTAAAACTCCGACACAAAACAGTACCATTGCTAGCACACATTTGAAAACACCAGAGCCATGAAGCCATCTGCCAAAGTTTCGGTTCACAAGATCACATCTGATAAATATTGTTCAATAATTGTTAACTATATCCTCGTCCCATTGAATAAGGCCCTACTAACGGAAAATGGCTTCGCGCATGCTCATTATAGTCGATCGTCGAATTTTATGACATCACTGTTTACTTCGTTCAATTTAATGATCAAATATATTAAACAGATTTTAC
>JAULBR010099611.1:0-11336 GCA_032355825.1 Melanodrymia aurantiaca
AGACAGCCGAGGCGGCTGGACTGTGTGACCACGACAGATGTGCTTGAACCTTAATTGGATATAAGCACGTAAATAAGATATAACTAACTAACTAATAGGCCCTATTGTAAGTATTTTACGGTATATTTGTCGTCGATATGAACGTATTAATTAACGCGCGATATTAAACATTGTGTGTGTAATCCTTTTTGCGTTTTTGTTTTAAAGCAATAAACTATATTATTGTCAGTCACGTTTATCTGAGTATGTTAACGTACAGCAGCACTGAATGGAATGAAGCCAGCGAATACTGAACTGCATCGCGCGTGTACACTACGGTCGTATTATTGGATAACATCGCCGACAATGACCTCACTGATAGCCTTAATGAATAAGTGTCACAATTAAGAAGAACGATGGATAAATCAAACAATCAAATTGTTTGTGAGTAAAATGATAGTCGTGTTTCAAGTTGCCGGTGCGTTCTGAATTACAGTTTAGATGGACTCTTGTTACTGCCGTCATCATAGATCTTGGTTATATTTCAACTGCGATGTACGTTTTCTTAATGATGGTGTGCTAGTGGTAATGCAAGTCTGTCACCCCAGACATTTTATCTGTCAGCCAAACAGATATAGCGGCCTCCGTAGCGCAGTGGTTAACGCATCAGGCTTAATACTGGTAGGTACTGGGTTCCCATTCGTGGAATATTATGGGATTTTACACCGACCAGTGTCCACAACTTGTTTAACTGTCCTGTCTGTCTATTAAAGATCCTATTGCGGTTTAGTATTTTGAGAATGTCTATGCCGAGATAACAAAGTATTGCGGTTTCTTATTTTGCGATTGTCTATGCCGTGTTTACAGTGTATAATTATAACATAGTATTGCAGTTTAGTATTTTGCGATTGTCTATGCCGTGGTTCAGTGTATAATTATAACAAAGTATTGCAGTTTAGTATTTTGAGATTGTCTATGCCGTGGTTACAATGTAGAACACAAAGTATTGCGGTTTAGTATGTTGCGATTGTCTATGCCGGGGTTACAATGTAGAACACAAAGTATTGCAGTTTAGTATTTTGAGATTGTCTATGCCGTGGTTACAATGTAGAACACAAAGTATTGCAGTTTAGTATGTTGCGATTGTCTATGCCGGGGTTACATAGTGCATAAGAGGACTTATTGGAAGTTATAATGTTCACGTATGGGATTAGATTTCCTTCACTGCTGTCTGTAATAAGTGCGCAGAGTGTACTCGGACCGATCTGGAATGGAAGTTACACAAAGCGCAGCGGGCTGTGCGTGGCCGCTAGGGACAGGAGTAATTTCAGTCTGGCAGGTGATTCTCGCTGACCGGAAGACTGTTTAACTATCAACAGTTTGTCTAGATTAGTTAGCCAAGGCGAGATCAGAACGCAAGACACAGGGTCTGTAATGCACGCCTTGTAACAGTTGGCACTTTAATACCTCAATCTAGTATGCAAATACTTGTATATACTTATCTCAATTCAACTGCAAAATACAAGTGCAAACTGGTCAGGGAGAGAGGGAGGGAGGGCGGGAGAGAGAGAGAGAGAGAGAGAGAGAGAGAGAGAGAGAGAGAGAGAGTACAGAAGCAAACGTAATAAACAAAGAAAAAGTGGAGACAAAATATTACACATATAGTATTGCGCTGAGCTACGTCCCACACCCCACATGAACCCAATGATTATTAATCAGCGGTGATTGGTTGTCAAACACACGGTTATATCCACTCTTGGTCACAGAGGAAACCCGCTGTCGCCACATAGGCAAGGGATTTTTTATGAGTACTTTGAAGCAGGCAGGATAGCATACACGAACTTTCTTTAATGATCAGTCGTGGATCACTGATTGAAACGAGAAAGGGTCAACTGAGGAGGATCGATCCTTCGACCTGTCGTACCTCATGCGCACGCTCTTGTTCTCATCTACGTCCCGCCCCTGTTGTGGATGCTACCAGCTTTTGTAGTTCGTGTTAACACGCGACCAGCGGTCATTGATGGAAAGAAGTTTGCAGTTTCTTGAGGAACTTATTGTTCACGTATTTGATTCCATGGACAATGGTCGTTCGGTTCCCGGCATTATTGCTTTGATATCGTCATAAACATGTTTAGGACCTGTCTAGCTTTCCTGTCTTAATTTGATCATAATAAAGTGACACGAAATATTAGCATTTTCCGAGGATTTTTAATTATTTTTGCAGATCCCAGACAATTGGTTTCTCTTACATATAATATGAATGAAGAACCGTCCAGATTATAATTTGGCTTCTACTATTATCTACATCAAAAGTAATGTGTCGCCCATCAGGATACCTACATGTGAGATGCTATTGTTAGGGATAGCTACATGTATGTGTTCATCTAATCTGAACCATTCCACCACACAATACGCGAGTATTATATATACAGGATTAAGTTTTTATGTCGTCAGTCTATATACAAACTAGAAATAAATCTAAACGACAAATCATCGACAAATCATCGACATAGCCAAACGTGTATCTCTGTAAATTCTATTCTGTTCTGTTCTGCACAAGGCAGAGTCGAGGAGACATTGCGATACATTAGGTGGGATGTAGGCCCGTACTCACTAATCACTGCCAAAACCGTGATGATACCTGGGGCGGGTTTAATGGAAAGGTTATAACGTCACTTGCGACTGCCTTAGCTATGACATGACACTACAATAACGTAAATAACAACATTTGATGACAATAAAGCGGTCACAGCGGTCAATGTGTATCGATACACACGACTGTGGCAGGGCAATCGTTCGGACGACTTTAAGCTATCATTGCGTTAAGCAACGCTCATTAAACCGGCCCCAGGTGTGTTCGCGATATGCTAGCGTAGCCTGTTCCACCGGTGGGTAATAATGCTTGACAAGAATCTTCTTTTTTTATGAAGTTAATACAGAATGATGTTTCGAAAAATAACGATAAGAGCTTCAAGTTTCCAATATTTTATCTTCTCACACAAAACAATTATATAGCGTCTACATAATTATCACAACGTATAGCCACACTGCCTAGATAATATTATTTTTTAAATAATTATGTCTTGCTAGTGGTGTATTTTAAAATATTAACATTTACTTACATTAATTCTTACATGTTAATTCATACAATATCAATATGTATATCCAATGCGTTTCTTTTGTAGTAGATTGATATCGTCCTTGGACTTTTGTCTGGCACGTGACATATTATTTTAGGCAAAAGTTAACATTAAGCTACTGTAACAATTTGGATGACAAGAAATACATTGGATATACATGTACATATAATATTGCTATTATGATCATTAAGATGTAAATAAAAATTTAATGTTAACTTAATAACAAAGCGCTAGAAATATGTTACAAATAGAATTAGCCTGGCAAACACCATGGCATTCGTCTTAAAACTAGGCATTGTAGCTTTAAGGACGGTTCACCATTTACAACTGAAGAGTGCCGTATCTCTGCTAATTGCTTATTTACCATAGATACAAACCGAACGTAACAACAATTCCATTAGTGCCATCGTTACCGGCTAGTAGGTAAAAGCTATGCGTACCAATGCCCTCTTCGTTGTTTTGGCTACGAGACCGTGTTGGTGCATCATGGAATATTACTTGGTAACTAACGAGGTGTCCATTGCCATGTGTTAACCATACGACGACATTCCTGACGTGGACGACATCACAACGTCTATCTCTTGCACCTGTACCGGTATGTGCTAACAAGCGAACATTTCTCAGCATGTCACAGACGTTTCTCTTCAACTTTCAGTTGTTTCGTCCCAAACCTTTAGTATCAGTTTGCGTTCGTCTCTAGAAGTAGGTCCTACATCTGCATGCAATCACAAACAGGGTTAAACAAAGACACCACTGGCACATATTAGTTACTAATTGCGGCATGGGTGCCAAACCCACGGGTATATCGACACATGGTCTTACCGAATAATAGTCAGCAATATTGTATGTGTACTTTCTCAGAGAAAGGATATTACACACTACGGCCTTCGACGGACAGTCGTGGATAACTGGTTGGAACGGGAAATAAACCAACGGTCCATTTAGAAGGATCAATCCGTATCCTATGGAACATCTAGTGGATTCTCTTGTGTTGAGCTACAGCCTGTTCCTGCATGCAATAGTTATGTCGTTAGCACACCAGTTAGCATTTTGCACTGAGCTACGACCAGCTCAGAAGTAAAGTTTGTTTTATTTAACGACGCCACTAGAAACACATCGATTATAAATTAGCGGTTATTGGACGTCAGACGCATGGTTACGTTGACACATGATCTCAGAGGGAAACCGCTGTCACCTCTTCAATGGCTACTCTCACCAAAAAACAGCAAGGAGTCTTTTATGTGCACTATCCCATAGACAGGATAGCACACACCACGGAATTTGATAAACCAGACGTGTTTCACTGGATGGAACGGAAAATACCCCCTAAAAATGTGGTGCGCTGTGGAGGATCGATCTCTGGTCCCATCCCGCCACATGCAGACATTGTACCTCTAGACTACGTCCCACTGCGATTGTTATGATATGTTTAATACATGCGGCAGCTGTAATGGTGTGCCTACGTGATAATAATGTATATTCTGATTTTATGTTTTTGTAAACAAACTATTTTGTGGTCCTCCAAACCTAAGGCTTGAGACAATTACCACGCCCAGGCAATATCATAAAGATCAATAAATAAACACCGTATTCTTAGACTATTAAAGGCATGCTCTCGAGTTTTCGAAGACGGTTGCCACACTGCGTGCGAATCTAATGCTAGTTCTTACATATTTCTGGCGAATAGAGCATTAATTTATTTTCTTATTATTAAAGTTAACATTGACTTATATTTGATCACTCACAATATGAATATACAATGTGTTTATATAGTAGCTTAGTATGGTCCTTGGACTTTTGCCTATATACTATAATTTAGTAATATCAAACTAACTATTTTGGATAAAAGTATTCATTAAGCTACTGTTCCAATGTCGATGACCAGAAGCACATATATAAATGTATTGATATTATAAGCAATAAGATGTAATTTGTTTATCAAAATTTGGTCCAAATGACCATTTTTGGAATCAGCATCACTTTTTACATAGAATAAGCTTGTCAAACATTGGTCACCAAAGCGTCTGATTAAAGCCACCTATCTCCTAGGGTATAAGTAAATGTTAATTTTAGTAATAAGGAATGTTCTATCAACCACAAAAATGTTACAAATAGCATTAGATGCGCATGTACGGTGTCATCCGTCTTCAAACACTGGGACTCGAGAAGCAGGACGTATCTCAGCGGACCTGTTGGGTTATTTGCCGTTCCAACCAGAGACCACGACTAGTCAATCAGAAGTCTTGGTGTGTGCTATCCTATCTGAGTGAAAGTGCACATAAAATACCCATTGATGATTAAGCCTATATGTGGCGGGTTCCTTCCGTAACCAAGTGTCGATATAACCGTGTGTTTGACATGCAACAACCCTTGATTAATAATAAATATGTTCCAGTGGCGTCGATAAACAAACAAACAAACATTATATGTATTTAACATCCCTTCCTACTTATCAAATAGGAGTAGCGGGTTTCCTCTATCATAATAACACTAACTTCTGTCCTGGACAGGCAGTTGAGGCATCTATAACTAACTGACTGATAGTTTATAAAAATACAGGATTATATTAATGAGCTCATCCGCAAACCGCGGCAAATTTGAAAACATCATATTTAGTAGGTGGTTGTCATGATGCGCTATTTTTCAATAATATTATTACCAACAAAGTTCAGCATAACAAGGTTCGTATTTACCGTACGATTTCCCTCGTGTGTGATAACTAAACTCTTTCGACCTTCTGGCATTTGTTTAACGACTGGCTGTCACAAGAGTATATTTTTTTCTGATTGGCTGTCATAATAGTATATTCTTTCTGATTGGCTGCCCACAAGAGTATAATTTGTTCTGATTGGCTGTCACAAGAGTATATTTCTTTCTGATTGGCTGCCACAAGAGTATATTTCTTTTTGATTGGCTGCCACAAGAGTGGGTAGAGCCTCGTATTGGGTCCCGACCTTTGATAACGGACTGTAAACGTTTGTTCTATTTAATGACGCCACTAGAAACACATCCATTATAAATTAGCGGTTATTGGACGTCAGAAGCATGGTTATATTGACACATGGTCTCAGAGGAATCCCGCTGTTCCCGCTTCATGGGCTACTCTTACCGAAAACCAGCAAGGGGTCTTTTATGTGCACTATCCCATAGACAGAATAGCAAACTACACGGAATTTGATAAACGGAAAATATCCCATAAAAATGTTTTGCGCTGTGGAGGATCTATCCTACGATCCATCCCACCACAGGCGGACACTTTACCTCTGAGCTACGTCCCGCTCCATCACTGCTGAATGGCCGGGAGTAAAAGTTCTGCTCTGTACTGTTCTGTTCTGTTGTGTAGATGTCTATAAGTGGTACCGGTGTAAAAGTAACGCAAGGCCTACCGGAATGCAAGTCCGGTTATAAATATCATAACAAAATGGACTAAATAATAAAATAAATCTTTACGGAATGAAACAAATAGTCTAATTCATAAAACTAGTTATTACCTACAAGTCCTATATATAGAGTTAATGTAAGAAAACGCGTAATAAAACTATGTGTTTTATAGAAATCTGATTTGGACTAGGATTCCTAGGTATGTAGGTCCTATAGCATTTTACATTGTGTCGGGCCTATTCCTATTACACCTGTCACTCACCGTGGCGCAGTGGTTAACGCATTGGGTTTAAGACTGGTAGGTTGGAATCTCATTCGTGGCATTTCTTTTTATCCCAGTACAGGATCCAACTCAGAGTGACTGCTCCTCGAGACTCAATGTGCATGTCCATAACTGGTGTAACAAAGACCGTCGTATGTACTGTCCTGTCTGTGATAAAGTGCATATAAATGATATCTTGCTGCTTATCAAATAGTAGTCGCGGCTTTCCTCTCTCATACTATTAAACAATAACTTCTGTCATGGATAGGCAGTCAAGGTAGCTGAACTGAGTGACCATGACAGACGTGTTTGAACTTTAATTTGGACCAAAAATATGTATTCTGTCAATTATGACATGGCATGAATCACACGAATGTTAAAAATTGTATGCTTGGATGATTTCAAATCATCTTCTCATATTTTACCTACTGACTTCAAAGTTGGAATTGCGCATTGCGTTTTTCACTGCATGCCAGTCATATAATATAATACATGTATATATACAAATAGTTGAGTTTATCGTTATCGAGATCGCGGTATTCCTATCTCCACATGAAAAGGAATCTACACGCTAGCTGTATATCAGAGTTATCTTTGAAGTATATTTGCTTACGCAATAAATATTATGGTTATTAAAAAACCTAAAGTGCTTCACTCTGTCTTAGCGTGTTTGTTAGGAATGAATATAAGAGTCTGTGGCTGCTATCAGTCTAGAGGTACGTCAGTGTGTGTATTATGTACCTAGAATAAAACACACACATATACAGGACACCTTTTGCGAACACCTGGTATCATCACTGATTTAGTTGTCATTCGTGAGTACAACGTCATCTCGACTTTGTTGTAATTATCACTTCGACTCTGTCTGGAGCAAAGATATGCATTTGGTCATGTCAATATTTTGTCATTTAGATTATATGATGTTCAAGCACACAGCAAAATATTAAAGTTTGCTTTTCGACATCACTAGAGTACATTGATTACTCGACGCACGTTCATTTTGACATATGGTCTAAGAAATAACCCAATGCCACAACATTTTATGCGCATTTCCCCCACAAGATAGCACACATCAGTCATGGATCACTGGTTGGAATGGGAAATAATCCAGCCTGCCCACTTAGGTGGATCGATCCTTCGACGTTTCGAACGTCAGTCGGAAGCTCTTGCGTCTTCTCGTCCCGCTGATTTTATTCTTGTTAATTTACCAATTTATCAAATTTTGTTTGGAGCGTGACGTGGTATGTGTTATCCTGTCTGCGAAAATGTGCAAATAAAATATGCCTTGCTGTTAATCGATAAGTGTAGCCTTTCTAACGGCAGCAGGTTTCTTCCGAATGCGTTCAACGACATAATTTTACCAGCTCTCTTTTGATTGGTTGAACGGACTCTTACTTGAACAAAACATACCATTGAGCTTTGTTTTCCCACCCTGAGTACAGCCTAGATACTGGGTCCAGGCCTTTGGTGGCAGACCGTACTCATGGTTGGGGTGTCTAAACCTTAATTGGATACAGGCACCTTGAACCAATGCTTCATTCATTCATTGAGCTAGGACGATAGTGGATGTTTGGTTCTGATTTTATTCAGATTGATGGCAACATCAACATTCTTACATTGCCTGCTATCCGTTCTGCCTGGTGAATTACAGAACATTTTCGACTGCTTCACATCCCTTCTCCGGTAATTGTAAGCAGACGATGTTTCTCTGATACGCCGTCTGCAATACAGCCCACCTGACCGCGTAGTAAAATTATGAAAGATAGATACTGGGAACATCTGTGGTTTATTTCATCCAATAATTGAAGATGTAGTGGCAGTTCTTACTAACCGTTTTGGCTAATCAGCTAAACTGTGAGCTTACATATTACTGCGAGTGACAAACTGATGGGTAGGCGTGTTAATGGAACACGTGCTGCCATGCAGCTGGATAATCACATCGTGGCTCAACAGAACTAAACTCATGTTGGAAGACCAACACACAAAGTTTATCTTTTTTAAACATCATATACAAGTTTTGGAGAGAACGTAAATTTTAGCCTTGATGTTTTCTGACAAATGAATTAAAATTTGCGCGGCTCGCCCGACACACACATGCTTGCTTGCCTTCATGTCCACATCATTTGAAATCAAATCCCGTGCTTATAAAACTTTTAGACTCTTACTCTCAACTATCTGGGACTGAGAGGACGACCTGACCACGGTCAGAACGATCGCTCAGTCTCAGCGTCCTCTACAACATCCATTGGATGGATGAAGGCGTTAAGCCACCTAACCAATACCAACTCAACTAGAGTCCGGACTCAAGTCTCAAACGTAAAGTCTATACACTATTGAGTTTGAGATTGTACCGGGTACCCATGTTTTAACTATGGAGTCTCGATTAAACCATTGGCTTTCTAACAATGGCACACTATCGTCTTCTCTTTCCCCTTCTTCCAATTCTTGCCACAAAAATTATTATGATGCATTTTGGGATATATTTTTTCCAGACTCGAACTTGAAGTCTGAGTGTATAGCATGCAGTCTAAAACTTAAAGTTTTAAGATACAGCGCTTTACTGTAATGCTGTGGCTCAACGGCCAATTTAAATACATTATGTTCTATTATATCTGCTGGATGTGTATGTAAAAGCACAAAACACACACGGTCATTTTCTCACAATAAAGAAATTATAGTACCATTTAATTTTTACAGTTTTGTTGTATTTTACTGTTATATATGAATATAATATTATATTCATATATAACAGTAAAATACCAACAATTTTTTTTTTATATCTTTGCGTATATACTTTTATTTGCGTTATTTATCTTTTAAACCAATAAACTGTTGGTTATGACGTGCGTTGAATTGCACAGCCGCTGTACCAGTTGGTGATACACTGATGGGAATGGAAGATAGATGGTGATAAATATTTTAACTAAAGTAAATACAGCGCACACGTCCCTAAAGAGTAGCACACACCCCAAGTGAATTGCGTACGAATCTCATACCGTCATGTCTGACCCATCAATAAGGGCAACAGGCAATTGAACTAACAGCTCCAAACGGTCTTTCAATAACGCTAGAGTGTTTTTCAGTAATTGCCCTGCTTGTAAAGACATGCTTTTGCTTTCTGCCAAAATGTAGCTTCGTTCTCTACAATCCCATTGGGTATTTCAATAGGTGGTCCATCAATATCTCCTAGTTTTCCCGATCCCAGAAGATACATTTATGCTACAAAACCGCATGAGTAGATTAGAAAGTATTATCAATTTGGGAGTCTAAATTCAGTTTCACGCCTAAACCGCCATTAGTGAATTCTAGAAACAAACCAGAAATATTTTCTTGGTGATAATAATATTTGTATAATTTATTGTAATATGAACTATAGCAAACATTAGAGCCTTAATACTATTACCTACAAGTCCTAGAGTTAATATCAGAAAAAGCTCAATAAAACTATGTGTTTTATACAAGTCTGTTTTGGACTAGGATTCCTAGGTATGTAAGTCTTATAACATTATACATTGTGTCGGACCTATATTCCTACGGACTTTTATTTCTATTACACCGGTATTGGGATTTAAAATCTCATATGGCAAGAATGGGATTCGAACCCAGTACCTACCAGGCGTGTCGCATATATATTATAATCTTATTGTTCATTGGTTAACATTACACGTTCGTATTAAATTGGACGATTTATGTCAACCAAAAAGCCAGACGAAACGGGTCGTGTCTATATCGCGACATATTTTAAAATAAATCTCTACAAAATTGTTTTACTTATTTGAAAGAGCATTATAAATTATAATAATTCCAAATGTGGTTATGGTTGTATTTTTATGTGTAGAACTACGATTTTATTTTAAGTAAATAATCTGGTACTATTTTTAAAATTGAATTTTACCCAACAAAAGTTGGGTTTAAAAAATAAGTCTATAGACTCATTGAGTTGCTCCTCCCCACGGAAATCTTTAGTAAAAGGCGAAAGATTTATTCGTGTGAGGAGAAACCAGAGTTATCTAACTTGACATGTTTTTTAGTATATATAGCTCAGAAAAACAAATTCAAGGAAGGTGTGCGATATTAGCATATCATCTGTTATTAATTACAAATGTTGCAACATGTTTAAACTTACTATAAAATGTGTTTACCCAACACGTAGTTGAATTTGCGTTATTAAATAGCCACACTTTTGTGTAATATATGATCGGGATTATTGCTAATAAATTACGTATAAATTACGTATAAATTACGTATAAATTACTGTATACATTTTGAAAAAAAGAAAAAGAAACCAACATTTGAGCCTTAAATTTAAACTTAGAGTTTAAAAAAAAGACGGCAGATGCGCAACAGAGTCAATAACGGCGGATTATATTTAACTTGTTCTGAATACATGCATTTTATAAATAAGTTTGATCAGGTACCGTATTTTGTTTATCTCTGTATTTTTCAATTCGTCTATTTCTACTGATAACGTAAATTAATAGACTATAGGCCTACTTCGTGTCTGAACATTTGTAGAATGTTTTTCGTAGATAACTTTAGTTTTGCTTAATGTAGAGAAAAAAGGTAAACATTTT
>JAULBR010099622.1:0-11335 GCA_032355825.1 Melanodrymia aurantiaca
TTTTTTTAACATCTCAGTCGCCCAAACGGAACTTTGGTCGCATTTGGCGACCTGGCGACTGGCCATTTCGAGCCCTGTGTGTTCTTAACCCAGATGCGCTTCGGAAACCAGTCTGCGTGCTTTTACGTGAAAGCTTGCTGGCGTTTCTAACCATTACTTAATCATGACAAACTTTATTTAATAATCATATCGAAAAACACCAGGCGTCACTCGATTGGCTGAATTGGAATGATAACCTAGCTTTCCTAAACCGATTCCAACACCAACACGTGGTTTTCTAGCAACGGAGAATCGACCGTCTTGTAATTGGTGTCTCAGTACGGGTTAATAGAAAAGTCTTTCCGGCAAACAGTCGAAAATAGGATCTGACAAATTAAATAGTGGTACACATCATGCCCATACCTCTGGTGAGTGAAAGAAACGGATTAGCTGGACATGATGTCGAACAGAAATTGGATTTGAACTCACATGGAGGCGGATCTTGTTAAAGTTAGCCCCAGATATGGAAGTAATTAGGCTATCCAGGAACGGGGCGGCCGTAGCTCAGCGGGAGAGCGTCTGTTTGATGTCTGATAGATCGACGGGTCAGTGGAACCTTTTGTTATTTCCCGTTCCAACCAGTGATCCACGACTGGTATATCAAGCGGAAGAGCGTCTGTTTGATGTCTGATAGATCGACGGGTCAGTGGAACCTTTGGGTTATTTCCAGTTCCAACCAGTGATCCACGACTGGTATATCAAGCGTAAGAGCGTCCGCTTGAGGTTCGATGGGTCGATGGGTCGACGGGTCAGTGGAACCTTTGGGTTATTTCCCGTTCCAACCAGTGATCCACGACCGGTATATCAAACACCGAGGTATGTGCCATCCTGTCTGTGGGAAAGTGCTCTCTAGTGGTGTTATTAAACAAACAAGCTTTATGTTTTATTTCTCCAGATGGAAAGTAGAACGTTAAAGATAAACTTTGTTTGTTTAACGACACCACTGGAATACATTGATTATTAATCAGCAGTTATTACATGTCAAACACGGTTATTTCGACACTTGGTCACAGAGGAAACCCACTACCGCCACATAGGCTACTCTACTTCGAATAACAGCAAGGGATCATTTATGTGCACTTTCCCACACATCACGGCCTTTGATGAACAGTCGCGGATCACTGGTTCAAACGGAACATAACTCACAGGGTCCACCAAGGAGGATCGATCCGTCGACCTATCACACCTCAGGCGCCCCGCTTCCAGTCCGTGCTTATCCTATACATAATACGATACACGCTTCTGTACGATGCTGAAAGTTTGTTTGTTTAACGACGCCACTGGAACACATTGATTATAAATCAGCGGTTATTGGACGTCAGACGCATTGTTATATTGACACATGGTCTCAGAGGAAACGCCGTCGCCACTACCTGGGCTACTCTTCCGAAAAACAGCAAGAGGTCTTGTGTGCGCATTATCCAATAGACAGGATAGCACATACCAGTTGTGTATCACTGGCTGGAAAATAGCCCATACAATGGCGCTGTGGAGGAAGGATCCCTCGACCCAACCCACCAGCGACAGACATTATATACGTCTAGACTACGTCCCGCTCCTATGAGGAAATAATATCTTGCATATAAACGTGGTGGAACATCCATTTAGAAACCTGAAAATGACTTTCCCTCATTCGTCAGTCGGCGTTAATGTTCTGCTAATAGGACCAGCCGACGAATGACGAGTTTACACGATTTACGTTCCCGATGATAGACGAAGTATGAAAACGAGACGAACCTATAACTTTAGACGACGATAGCGTGTGATTTTCTTCAAGGTTATTTTGAAAAAATAATTTTTTGTTAACCTTTGTTAGTGGGGCATTTTATGGTATTTGTCACGTCCGTCACGATTGTTTTTCTTTGTTATGTAAATAAATGCAAATATTATCAGATTTCATTAATTGTTCTGTATACTGCATATTGAAATTCCTAACAGTTGAATTATCTAACAACATAGTGTTTTGTCTTAACTAACCGAAATGATGAAAAACAATCGTGACGGACGTGTTAAATACCATGAAATGCCCCTACACTGCAGTTACAGTGATGACTGTTAGAACATTTTCTGTCAATCACACTGTTGTTAATCCCAATTTATAGTAATAATCAAATAATCAAATAGTTGTGAAATAAATAAACATAATTATATACTAGTTGTAAAGGTTTGTTTAACGACTCCACTGGAACACATCGATTATTAATCAGCGGTTATTGGATGTCAAATGCACAGTTATATCGACACTTGGTCATAGAGGAAACTCGCTGCTGCCACATAGGAGGCTACTCTTGTTGGAATAACAAGAAGGGATCTTTTATGCACAATTTCCCACAGACAGGATAACACACTCCACGGTCTTTGATGGACCAGTCGTGGATCACTGGTTGGAACATGAAATAACTCAACGGGCCCATTGAGGAGGATTTGTATTAATGGTACTTTATTTTATTTGTATCTTTCAGCAATGTGACATTAAGAAATCATTCTTTTGATTAGCATTGTTTGATTTCTCATTTACATGGTTTTGAACAATGGTACGTTTTATCGTTCAATTGCTGGTCTTCTCAATGGTGAGTATTGAAATAAGTTTGATAGTTAAATAATTTAACAAACTTTATTAATACAAAAATCAACATTGGTGGTGTAGTGTTAAGGAATCAGATTTAACAAGACCGTCGGGTGGTGGGGATTGGAGTGATGGGAGTGGGGGTGTGTTGTGGGGCTATGGCTTTCAAAATAAATGCTAAAAAATTCTGTCCGTCTTGGACACAGCCTTGGCATTAACTTTAAGGCGGACCGTGCCCAAGGCGGGGTGCTTGAACCTTTGGTGGATAAAAGCACCTAACATGTTTCACTTCACTTATTTAAAATCGTTTCAATATACTTTAGGCCATCATAAAATATTGTTTGTTTCCGGTTACCCGACCGACCCTAATTTGAACCTGCCGACCTTAGATCTTTTTTCGTATATCCAAAACATGTTTTAAATATAACATCGATTTGCACGAAAATATTCTAAAACTATTAACACCTATTTAATAACCATACATAAAATTATTTTCCAAAGTACATGTAAAATGTTTTTCCTACCTAACTACCATATATTTTTTCAACATGTAATAGGAAACAAGTAACGTTTTTTGTTTGGCCTTAACAATGATTTAAATGTATTTAAGTTGTAAAAGACAATTATTAGTGTACAAATGGATGCAGTTGCAGTTATAGTCAGTCAGTCGCATTGGTTTTAGGTGCCTTTATCCAATTAAGGTTTAGACACCCCCTCCGTGGGTACGGTCCGCCATCAAAGGCCGGAACCCGGTGCCGAGGCCGTACCCATGGCGGGTGTGCAGTTATATTATTTATGTACCTTTTTATACCTGGTTTTATTCTGCTTTCCTCATACTGTCAAGAAAGTCTGGGTTACAACATAGCCACCCATGTACACTATTGCTTGTAGACTTTACCATAAAATATATGATTTATATATCAGCCTATACTGATTTTTGTTCGTTTACACCATATATTGACACCCAATAGCCGATAAATAATAATAAGTATTATGCGGCCGAAACGTCGAATTACGTTGCACTGCCAATTTAAAAGTGTATGATTTTGGACTTGTAACAACTTTTTGTTTGATAGAACTGTGTTATCTAAAAGAGAAAGCAAAAAGACAATTTGTAATATATTTTGATTCTTGTTCAATTTTCAGATTTATATACAGTCTATCGCAACGACCCATTATATTATTGCAGGTAATATTTTGCATTAAACTTTCATATTAGAAAAACACCGACAAAGAGTAATTAGTTCAACTGTTCACGAAATGAATTATGCTACTCATATAATATAACATACAGTTGTTTTATATTTGTTAATATTTCTTCTTTTATTTTGTTTGATTGAAACAAGCTACAAATTACAGATATTCGGTCGAAAGAAAATAACTGTTGCAGCGACGATTTAGCATATAAAAGGTGAAATTTGATTGGTCGGATTTATACACACATTCGCAGAAGATACCACGTGCCTTGCGTTCTGCTACCGACACAACGTTTTGACACCGATGTTTGCATCTAAATTATGTGATATGATAGTACACTCCTGTCATGGACAGAACTCTCTGGCGAAGTCAGAGGTTTGCCGATGACAGGTGTGCTTGAATAGTTTTCTGATGAAACCCAACCCGATAGTACACTATTGGTACCTGTCAAAGTATTTGTGTCGGTAGTAAAACGCTTGCGCTATTGAACGCCAGTCAGCCTTGCGTTCAATAGCGCGGGCGTTCTGCTACCGACACAAAACGTTTTGCAACCGGTATTTGCATCTAACATAAATGAATGTGATATAATAATTATGATAGTACACGATCGGTATCAGTCAAATTGTTTGTGTCGGTAGAAAAACGCTCGCGCTATTGAACGCAAGGCTGTATAGCATTTGTATATATATGACCTGCTATTCGATTTCGTTAGATACTAAATTTTAACCAGATTGCACAAACCGGCATTTTGTTGTACCGCGCGTGCATGTTTTATGGTTACAGTTTTCCAGACATGCGCAAACACAACCGATGGATTGACAACGCTACATGTAGTCACCGACGTCCCCGCACAAGTGAATGCACACTGCAAGGATAATTTCACAAAGACGTTGACGACGTCGGACGATGTTAATTATTACGCTGACGTCAGGTACATTGGAAACTCTCAGGAAGATTGCCTGTTCACTGTAAGTGTTTGATGTTTGTTAGGCACGCACATACATTTGCACCTAGCATTAATATATACATATTTTATTATTTCCGTGTATGTGTGCGTCCATTTGCATGCATGCATAGATCTAGCTACGTATCTCGGGAATGGTAGTGGTTGAGTGTTATCCTTGCGTTTGTGACCAGGGGCGGTATTTATCAATGGTCCCATGATCCAATGGTCCAATGATCCAATGATCCAATGATCCACCTGCGTAGACTGCCAAACTGTTTTGGTATTGCTCCAATATGATCTCTATAGTTCAGTTACAACAGCGATCTGTACACTGCCTTGCAATTGTTTTATTTGTAGTGACAATTTGTTTCGCCCTTTTGCTTTTGAAAGACCTTTTGCGACGAACAGACTTGCATGGTCTACTCCTCCTCCTCCTCCTCCTCCTCCTCTTCTTCTTCTTCTTCTTCTTCTTCTTCTTCTGCGTTCAGTTTCTTTATGCTCATTTAATTCAAATCGTGAGTTTTACTGTCTCCATGAAGTCCACAGTCAGCAGCAGGTCGTCTCTTTCGCCCCAAATGTTTTTCCGATTGTTCTGGGTTGTGGCCTGATGTTTTCTCTGATACTGTCATAATTATGTTGGGCATCTTTGCAGTACATGCTCTGGAGTTTGGGGTTCAGTGTTACAGTGGCATTGCATGGTCTACTCAAAACAAGAAGTGATCAATGGTGTTAACATTTTTTGTCTCATTAGAATACTAATTAGGTTTTATTGCTAATATAGAATTGTTAATGTTATGGCTTGAGGCACTATTTTCTTTCAGATGAAGGCCAAAAGTCAAGTGTATTGGCTTGAAGTTCGTGTATTTTGGGGCGAACCTAGGGGAGTTACGTTGAAAAACAGCCATCAGTACATCGTCACGTGCACACTTGACAAGCAAGGTTCCAGTGAATATGAAGTGCACAACTTTGTCAGCGGGTATGTTATGACGTAATATAATGTGACAATTGTTTTAAGAAGAACTCGGATCGCCCTTGCGATTACACAGGTCGGGATCTAAGAAACATTAGATTGGATTACATTATAACATAAATAAGTCTCGTATATCATAATTATAATTTTGTTTTTTATCTGAATTGAAAAGCCCCCATTGCTTATAATTTCCCGAATAATAATTGTTAAATCATGAAGACGCCGCTTGACCAGCACAAGAAAGCGGAAGTGAATCTATACTTTGTGTCACAACATTTGAAGTATGTATTTCGTAGATAACTTTAGTTTCGTTTAACGTAGATAATAAAGGTAAACAAATTTGAAAATACAAAAAATGTCCTATTTTTGTGTCCAAATTATATAACTTTAGGTTAACAAATAAATATATTGTAATGCAAATACATGTACATACAAAAAATCTTCAGAAACATCCATTGCCGACAAATAGGACATTTTTATATATATACAAAAATGTTTACCTTTCTTGTCTAGGTTAAACGAAGCTAAAGTTATCTACGAAAAACGGATTACAAATGTTGTGACACGAAGTATAGTACTATTCTTTTTTTTTATTTACAGAAGGATACGTGGGTAATTTGAGATCAATAACAATACAGATATATTTTGTCTGTATAATAAATAATGTGTAACGTTGGTTTGTTGTTTTATTTGTTTATGTGTAATATTGTTATTTATACCACGTGCCAGTCTGATGGCACACGAAGAGCTGCAGCATAACCTTGGTAAGGTTTCAAATTCGACCTTCATCCTGAATATAACCGACGTTAACGGAGATCCACTCCCGGATGCCTCCATTCCCATTGGCAAGAAGATTCAACTAAGGGCAACAATATCTGGTACGTACCGATAACATTTATATGGGCGATTCCATGCTATATATTTGTCCCGTCCGCAACGATTTAAAAAAAAAAAAAATTTGGCTAGTTAAGACAAAACAGTATTTTGTTAGTCCTCCTGTGGAGCGCGAGGTTGAAGGATCAATCCTCCTCGGTGGATTCGTTAGACTATTTCCCTTTCCAATAAGTGTTCCATAACTGGTACATCAAACATTTTGTTATGTTCTATCCTGTCTATGACAAAGTGCATATAAAAGATCCGTTGTTGCTACTGAATAACAGTGGCTTACAGTTTTGTGAAAATATCAACTTTATACTTTACACTGGATGAAAAATCGTTATTAGGTAACTATGGGGCGGGACGTAGTCTAGAGGTAGAATGTCTGCCTGTGGTTGGATCGGTCGAGGGATCGATCCTCCACAGCGCAAATAATCTTATTGGCTATTTTCCGTTCTAGCCAGTGATACACGACTGGTTTATCAAATTCCGTGTTGATAGTGCACGTAAAAGACCCATTGCTGTTTTTCGGTAAGAGTAGCCCATGACGCGGGGACAGCGGGTTTCCTCTGAGACTATTTGTCTATATAACTGTGCGTCTGACATCCAATAACCTGATTTATTATCGATGTGTTTCAGTGACGTCGTTAAACAAACTTCATCTTTTGACAACTATGGAAACGGCAACGATTATGCAACTAAGCGGTAGCGGCAAACTACTCGCTATTATAATTATTTTATTATTGTATACACATACAAACGGCAATGGTGACGCCATTCTCTCTATATTTCACTTTGTCTTCAGGTAATCCAGATGAAGTAGGACTTCGTGTAAGCAGCTGCCATGCTGTTGACGAGGGCGTTGTTTATCCAATGCTCATGGGAGGGTCAGTATTAAACACACATGCAATCTGCTATAGGTTTTGTAATAGGGCGATTCCATGGTATTTATCCCGTCCGCAACGATTGTTTTTCATCATTAGTTAAGACAAAACACTAGGTTGTTAAATAATTCAACTGTTAGGAATTTCAATTTGCAGTACAAAAACATTAATGAAATTTGATAATATTTGCATTTATTTGCATAACAAAGAGAAACAATCGTGACGGACGGGACAAATACCACGGAATCGCCCACTACATTGTATTTTTTGGTGTTTTTTTGTTTTGCTTGTTTTCAATTTGGCATTGGAGTCAAACCTGCCTATAGTATAAAGACCACTGGAGTAAGCGACAAAACGTGGCCTTTTAGAGTAGGTGGTCTATATATGCAGGTTATGGTACATGCATTTGTATAATTATACGGAATTGGCATATCTGAGGTTCTCGTTATAGACGGTCCCAGACATTCGAATCTCATCTAAAATCGTAATAATTTGGCACACCGTGTAATAGTATACCATAATACCAATCCTGTGTTCTAGTAAATAATATCTCTTCGCGGAATTCAGACAATTTTGGGGACGTTGTCAAGGAAGCAAGCTTGCTCCAACATTATATTGCGTATAAACGGATTGCTGAAAAGGTTAAACAAAGAAACCATAATTCTAGACGTTCATAGATCGAGCGAGATGTTGACACTGAAACAGACTCATGAAGTCCACATCCTTCTGCACGATCCTCGATCAAAGGTCAGAAGCCTGTTTCACAAAGCATTTACGACTAGTTGTGGTCGTAAACGTAAATATGTGACAAAAAGTGTTTCCTAAAATATAATTAGACATACTTGTGTCCAAGAATGAATAGCATCCTCGGGTAATACGCCGCAAATGACCAACGACCCATGACATCTCAGCTACTAACCATAGTCGTTTCACTAACATTTAGCGATCGAAATTTCTCTACTAACGTTTACGTCCACAACTAGTCGTAAACTAGACTTACGATATTTTGTGAAACAGGCCCCAGGATCCCTCCGTGTGACTGTGAGATTCATTCTGGCAGCAAACAACATCTCCCTGTGATATCATTACAAGAAGGAACGAAAAAAAAGAAGGAGAAGACGTTTATCTTCCAAATGGTTGATGGATCTCCATATAACACATATAATACAATGCAAATAGCCGAGAGTGTGAGACGTCAAACGATTGTTCTACTTCATCACACAAACGCATGAAGCATTTCACAACATTATAAGCCTAAAATACATGATGTTTCTATTTCTTCAAATTCGTATAAAGGGTAATACATAGAATACCCAACTCGCCACTCGGCAATACCGTTTAACTAGCTCTCGTCAATTAATGACAAAATACTCAAAGTAAGTGGTGTTCATTGATGAAGACAACGGACAGAAACAAGATGGCTGTGCTCATAAAGGATGCGACAAGTGGGACATGACATCACCACATTTAACTGTAATTCGAAAATACAGGCCACCACAACTTGGTCGTGAATTCAGTGATTTCCGTGGGTCATCACCGTGGTCGTGGAGCCACCAATCAGCTGTCTTTACAATGACCTGAGTGGGATGGCCATGTGACACCATAACTCGTTCATACGTTTTATCATTTTGGTGAAACGGTGGAACAAACTTGACAGCCAAAAACTATCCTTATATTATCGAGTTTCACCAGTAGAACAGGATATGGTTAACTTTCGCGAACACTTCGCTTGATATGATCACTTTTGTGACAGCAATTCATGACAACATTGTTATTGCGGTTTCGACAAAAGGTTATATATAATTTGTTTTATTCTTATAAATGAGCAATGTAACCTGTGTCTATTGAAGGTCAACTTATCCATTTTCTCTACTTCCGTTTTACTTTGAACACGTGAAATGTATCAATGGATAAAAGAAAAGTGATAAAAAAAACCTCCATTACTGTGATACAGCTAACGCGCGCCTTGACGGTCGCTAATGTTTTCATTCAATGTTTGGATTCGCTTCTTGCAATATTTGTTCAACTCAAATAAGAATGTTTCGTTTTTCTCAAACAAAAACAAGTCATGGTTTCCAGATCATTATAATCCACCTGGTCTCGCGTGTAATTAACTTTGTCAGTTTCAGTCAGTATCAGTTGCACGAGCCCCGCGAATCGACGCCATTATCATCGGCGGCTTTACTTACCGGAAACAGACGTGTTTCCGCGCAATGTTTATTTACATGTAGCGACAGCGCCCAATAAGAAATATAACTTACACGTGAAATGAGTACATGACAGAGTAAGATGCAAGTTGGGTAACTCCATCCAATTGTATTTGTTTTAGATCACTCGTGATATGCAGGTTATTTGCAAAACTAAACAAAGTGTAGTGACAATGTATGACCGTGTTTGTCAGTTGTGAAATTTCGAACAAACAAATTCACATTTGTAACCAAAATGTTACGCCTACAGGTGACAATATTTAGCAAAGCCGTATATCACACTAAAACAGTGATGGTACCAGCCTTACGTTCAATAACGAGAGTGCTCTGGAACTATGCGACTGGTACCAATCGTGTACTATCATATCACATTAATCTATATTAGATGCAAACATCGGTGTCAAAACGTTTTGTCGTGGTAGCAGAACGCTCGCTCTATTGAACGTAAGGCTATTTTCGCGCAAAAGCGCGTATCCAGCGTATCGACGGTTTTTGCGTAATTTTTGAGCAAAAAATCGCTATTACGTGACGACGAAGTGAAATTAGTTATACACTGTACTTGTTTATCTGCATACTAGTAATTGCATACATTTATTATAGATTACAAACATCAGCAGAAAGTTTTGTTACGTAAAAGTATAAAACAACTGCATGAAACACGCAACCAAACAGTTCGAACACTTTTACGGTCAGTACCATTGTCTGTAGATGTAGCAGAGCGAACTCATTTCGTGTCATTCCGAGAAGAGTGTATTTATTCCAATACCCTGTTGTTTCGCTTGTCATTGGAACACACATCTATACCAATCTGAGCGTCTAAACCATTAACATAGTCAAATGCTTATCTCCGCACAAGGCATGAACATTAAAATAATCGATAATAATAGTCTTTATTCCTCTAAAATAGAGAGTTGTGTCCAGTACATTCATAATTCAATTTTATATAAA
This sequence comes from Melanodrymia aurantiaca, assembly GCA_032355825.1. Classification (NCBI taxonomy): domain Eukaryota; kingdom Metazoa; phylum Mollusca; class Gastropoda; order Neomphalida; family Peltospiridae; genus Melanodrymia; species Melanodrymia aurantiaca. Next base: position 10,634 of record JAULBR010099622.1, read on the forward strand.
GATTATACAAACAGAGAAACAAAATAGACATGAACAGAGACAAACAGTTTAACAAGGATGTGCACAATATCATGGTACATGTATTTAACATATGAACAGTTAGTTCAGGTTCTTTGTGGCATGGAAGTAATGTTTGCTTAGAATATAAATAAAATAGACAACAGTTTCACCATAAGTTATATTTGTTACATTATTGACCTTAATTGGAGGAAGACATGATAGCAAATTGTTCATCAAAATATGATCTGGAAGGTTGTGAAGAGCAACACTGAGTTCCATAGGCCCAATGTCTATGAGTGACATCCAGAATTCATCTCTAGTTTGGGACATAATATTATACTGGCAGTTACATATAACATGTATTAGCAAATCACAGTATTCTGAGCGGCACAATGGGCATACTCCTTGACAGGACTTAGGCCGCCACGAGGCGCATATACTAACAATGTGGTGAGCTTGTTCTTTTAGCAATGGGTTCAATCGAGCAATTTTCCATGCTTTATGGATTTTTAAATTTGGATGGATTTGTAGAAAATGACTAGTATCTGGAGAAGATAAGATTTGTGTTTGCCATTTGAATTCTTCGAAGTCGAGTACGCGTTTCTTAACAATTCTTTTCCATGTATATTTAGATGGGAATCTTGATGTGTTATAGAAGTCAGTTAAATAATTTAATAGTTCGTATTTGCACATAATCCTATG
>JAULBR010099633.1:0-11335 GCA_032355825.1 Melanodrymia aurantiaca
CCGGTCAACACCTCACAATTATAACACCCAGACAACACCCCATAAATAACATGTTGTTACTGTTTAGATTATAACACGTGGACAACATTATACAAATAATATGTTGTTAGCATCCAGACTCTTTTAAGTTTAACCCTCAATACTGGACAAGGTATGTACATAAGCGAACGTGCATAAATGTTAATTTTTTCAGCCCCTTTCTAATCCTAACATAAAACATGTCTCAACTATCGACCAATGTCTTTACATGAAAATCAATCCAAACTTGGCTTTAACCTCCTCCCACCCACCTGAACGTATTTCGGATTGTGAAACACATTGACATTTATGCACGATCCTTAATCTTGGGGCGAGATATAACACACAAAATTTTCGAGAAGCACAACTATATACATTTCAACCGATATACACATATTGCAGAATAGAAAAATATTGAAACGTACAAAACAAAAAGAAGAAAGAAAAAAAAAAACGGCATGTAACAGATACACTAAATAAAAAAAATTGAGTAACAAAAGGCATAAATAACCTTATTCAAGATGAATATTGCACTGGTGACAAACTTAAAATGATTATTAGTTTCTGAAAACATGGATACATACATTTGTTAGTTCACTTCAACGATTCACAACTTTCGGGAGTCTTCCTATAGCAACGACAAGTCTACGTCCACCATCGCACATATTTGATATATAGATGAACGTTGTCGTCAATAAAACGTGTATAAAATGGAAAACAGAGTTCGGTTGTTCGAATCCTAGGTTAGCGCTAACCTAGAGTTAAGTGCCTAACCATCAGTTAAATTTAACTACTGATTAAAAATTGCATTGTTTAAACGTTGGTTAGCGCAAACAATGCGCTAAATATACCCTAACCCAGCTTTTAACCTGTGATTAGTCAACGTTAACCCAGGATTCGAACAACCGGGCTGAGAATAACAAATGGGTTCGGGTACGGTTAGATAAAGTGGCGAATAACAACTAACTAAAACTGACAAACAGGTCTTCTACGTGGATGTTTGTTACGCCGTGCAACAACAATGTGAAATTGTAGATGACGGATCCCGTAAAACCCAGTAACAAAATAACACAATTTACAATGGGCAAACAATTTTTCCACTAATAGAGATGTTTATACAAAAACGGTTCAATTTTAAAGCTAAATTACGTGCACTAATATACAAGCATATATATATATATAGATCTAACACAACCCAATCAAAAAAATTCTAACTTAGTCGGCACATATCCATATTTAAATGTGACTACTTTTCATGATTATTTGGGAATAGAAAATTTGTACATGTATTAATCGAGTCAATTTTTACGTATTGTATTCTAACTCAGTACAATGGAACTATTGGCATTAATACGTCACTGTATGGACTAGATGAAAGCTCAGCGAAGCCAGCTGTAGAAAACGAGCACTCTTCATGCCGTGTATTCGATGAGCAAATGAGTATGATTACGACGATATCTCTGCACATAATCGCGCTCGCATTCCCAGTCGTAGTTTTCACATTCGACCTACACCTTTTCTGATCATAGGGACTTTAACCTAACCTAACCTAACTAACAACAGGCACGGTACAAGACATTTGTTATAACTTATATAAATCAGCCCAGATACACACACAAGTACATGCACAAACCACTTCTTTAAAAGCTTTTTTCCCCCTACGAAAAATATATATCAACAGATCCAGCTGCCACAATCACTTGACTGACATGACCATATTTACTCGAGACAACAAAATACTAATGTGTTTCCTTAGTGACCGAGCGATTTTCATAGTAGATAACGTAACACAATTGTGTTTATTGACTTACACACACATTCACACCAAACACATTGTTTATTTACTTACATTCACACCACACAAGACACCACTGTGTTTATGTACTTACACAAATATTCGCACAGGCAAACAAACCAAATACACCAATAATCTACTTTCTCACAGACACATTCAAATCAGACAACACACCAGTGTGTTTACTTAGACATTCACAATTCTGTTTATTTACTCACAGACATATTAACACCAGACAAAACACCACTAATGTGTTTTCTCATATAAGACACATTCACACCAAAAATAACCACTGTGTTAATTTAGACACATTCACACCAGACAACACAACACGAATGCATTTCCTCACAGACACATTCACACCAGACAACACAACACGAATGCATTTCCTCACAGACACATTCATACCAGACAACACACCACGAACGTGTTTATTTACTTGCAGACGTCTAGAGCTGTATTCACACAAAAAGACAAATACTTGTACACTGCGCTCTACTTCTACCAACTTTCAAGAGCAACAACGTTATTAACAGCTTCAGTTCTGTTGACATTTACAAGAACTGCAAACCTTGTCACACAACGATCAATAACTGCACTGTGTTTCCACAGATACCCAATGTATGTATATATATATATGTGTGTGTATCACTGGCTTTATGAAATTGCACTGCAAAACTATCAGTTAAAGGTGAACACAAGAGTTAGCACAAGGCGGTCCGCATCATATCTGTAAGTCAGCGAATGCAAGAGTTAGCACAAGGCGGTCCGTATCATATCTCCAAGTCACCGAATGCTCGCCTGCAAAATACGACTCGATCACTTCTTGGTTTATCATTGCTCTGAAGTCGCCGTTCTTCGGCATACGTCAGCTTGTTGAAAGCAGATTTAAATTCACGGTCAAATGCATCTGAAAGGAAATTTTTTATTTAATGAGTATAGAAGCGGGACGTAGTCTAGAGGTAGAATGTCTGCCTGTGGCGGGATGGGTCAAGGGATCAATCTCCACAGCGCAAAACATTTTATGGGCTATTTTCCATTCGAGCCAGTGGTACATGACTTGGTTTATCAAATTCCGTGGTGTGTACTATCCTGTCTATGGAATAGTACACATAAAAGACCCCTTGCTGTTTTTCGGTAAAAGTAGCCCATGAAGCGGCAACAGCGGGTTTTCCTCTGTGACCATGTGTCAATATAACCATGCGTCTGACGCACAATTACCGCTGATTTATAATCGATGTGTTTCTAGTGGCGTCGTTAAATAAAACAAACCTTACTTTTTAATGAGTATAATTGATTGATTTAAACCCTTTTTGGTAACCATTCCCAGAGTTCCAGACAACCACCTGGTCACAGAAGAAACCTGCTGCTACCACATATCCTACATTTTTCTAACAGCAAATGATCTTTTATGTGCACTTTCCAGCAGACAGAATAGCACATACCAAGACCTTCGATAGACCAGCCGTAGATCATTGGTTGGAGCTAATGAACACGCTTCATTTTCTCTCTCCTGAACTGAAAATTTAATTGCTTAAAAGTAATTTAGTACTGTTACAGAGAGTTGTTCATTTTTAAGCTAAGACTAGATTTATATATCATTAAAAAAATAAATCAAGCATTCACCATGGTCAATATTTTCCCTGCCGCAAGCGCTGAAGGCGAGGAAAAGGATCTCGCGGTACAGGCTGCGGAACTGATGTTTCTTCTTGCGGACACGCCGACGGCTGTTCGCTATCAGCTTGATCGGAGAAAGAACATCGTTACACTGGATGTTGGAGATTATCTGATGCATCACACTGAAAAACACACAAAACAAACTCAAACACACGCATACTTACAGTTCATGTAAAATGATTCATCATTTAATATCAACAATACAAGCCCGACACATCGTGTATTTTTCAGGTAATGTTCTGATAAAACAATGTCAGGGCTCGCGCTGTCGGTAGCCAAATTAGCCATTGGCTAATTTTTATAAAAAGTGGCTAAAGAAAATTTGCTTTGGCTAAAATTTTGGCTAATGACATTTTTTCATTGCAAATTACAATACTCAAGACAAATGTTTAATTACGGTAAACTTTGCGGTAAATTGGTAAAATCAGGCGAATCTCGCTACGTGCGATATGCTACCGAAGCTAAATTCACGATCTACGGGTCACGCCTGAAAATCCAAGTCATGTGTTTAAATGGTCTCACAAAACAATCAAGATTAGTTTACAGTACCACAAAGCTTGTAATTACTGCAGTGATAATTCCCAGAGGCATCTATTGTCAAACGATTATTTTGTACATGGCGACATGCAGTTACAATAACGTGTTGTGAACTGTGCGCACGTGGCCGCCCTGTGATTACAGGCACGTGAGCTTGGGGTGGCTGCTAACTTCAAAAGGCGGTTTTGCATTCGTTTAAACACGGTGAACTCACAATAAATATAAACAATAGATCAAATTAATTATCTTAACACCTTTGATGTAATATCCGAAAAGTATATATGGCATTATTGTGGATGAAAATGTATTTATTTCCATGCGATCACTGCGTAGACAACATGAGTAAACGGACCCTCGATAACCGGGGGAAAGCGTCAAAAGTCGCAAAACTATCTGCGTTTGGTTTTAAATCTGCAAATAACATCGATGATTGTGTAGAAAATTCTGTGCCACAATTGTCTGAGGGTGACAACTCTGGAAAGACGTCGACGACGTCTTTAGGGACGAGGCCGACAATTAGTGCAACACGAAAATTCCGGGACTGTTGGATGTTTGGCCGAACTTGGTTAAAATATGACGCTTGTCTAAAAAAGATGTTTTGCACAGTATGCCTTAAAGTTGAAGTAAATAACACGTTCACCACAGGATGTAGTGCTATGAAGAAGGACCTGATAATAAAACACGAAACGGCAAAAGGTATGTACATTCGATGTGTATTAAAAATTGAGATATTGATAACGAAATTTATATGCGTGCCCTAGTTATGGATGTAGACACCGATATCGGTCTTTGTTACGCCAAATTTTAATACATAATATGTTGTTTCAGTCTATTATTTTCGATAGCGAACGGTTCATAGAATATTATATTATAGATCAGAGGCGTGTTCAGAGACGCGATATATATCGCGTAAACTCGTGTGTATTTTAACTGGTACCAATCGTGTTCTATCATATCACATTCATTTAATATTGATACAAAATCCAGTCTAGCGTGAACTTGTGTTATCAAATTGACAATGAATCGATTAAGCCCCATTACAGTTTTTGTCAGTTAGCCATTACTTTTAATCTTGTTGTTGTTGTAGGCGACAACAGCCATGCAGCAGCCCTTTGTGCTTTGAATGAAGGTGTGAACATGGACAGAGCTAGGGAGGTAGCCATAAACAAATCCAAGTCAGCCATTGTTGCAGCCCTTAGAAATGTCCACTTTGCAGCTGTCAACAATCTGCCTAATACACTTGTTCCTCGTTTGAACAAGCTGTGTATTGAACAGGTATGTAGTAAATCCATTCTAAATTATGTGTTTGTTATACTTTATTCTAATGTTGGTTATTTCTTATTTCATCTCAGATGACATGTAATATAGTTTTAAAATTATATATCTATTATATTTAATTTTTTATTGGCACATAGTTTTAAAATTATATATCTATTATATTTAATGTTTGTTATATTTTTAAATTCAGGGATCAACCCAGCTAAATGATTTGAATGTAGACGAACATACAACCTACACCCACAATAGCAGTGTTCAGGAGCTCCAGAAGTCATTAGCTGATGTCATTGAAGAATCATTGCTCGAGAGAGTGAATAAATCAGAACTCTTTAGTTTAATGTTAGATGAATCAACAGATGTTTCTGTACATCAAAACATGATTGTATACATTAGATTTTTAGAAACTATTTGTGGCACATGTACAGCTCAGACAGAGTTTTTAGGCATTAAGCAGTTGTCTGTTGCTGATGCCGATAGTATTACAAGATCATTGTTAGAGATGTTGAAGTCGAAAGACATAGATGTTGAAGGTTTAGTGGGAGTTTCAACAGATGGGGCATCTGTTATGACAGGAGTAAAATCTGGAGTAGTAGCTAGACTTAGGGAGATAAAGTCAGGTTTGTTAGCTACTCACTGCATTGCCCACAGATTAGCTTTAGGTTGTGGGGCAGCAGCTGATAAAATCAGATATTTAGTGAAGTTTCAGGAAGTGTTGAATTCTATGTTCAAATATTTTGATAAATCACCTAAAAACATGGCAAAGTTGGAAAAAATTCAGGAAATAGTTAGAAGTAGTCAGGGCACTAGACTGAAACAGGTCTTTCACACTAGGTGGCTTAGTTTTGAAGGCAGTGTGCAAGCTGTTGTTGATAACTACAGTAGTATTGTCAGTGTATTCATGGAAGACCAAAGTGCAAAGGCCCTGGCAATGCACAAACCTATTACAACGTACAAGTTCTTGTATGTAGCTCACTTTCTTGCTGACATTCTGTCACATCTGGCTATCTTGTGCAAATCTTTCCAAAGATCAGAATTAAATTTCACAGAAGTAAACCCTCTTTTGCACTCTACTGTAAACATCATAGAAAAGTTGGCAGTCAATAAATCAGGACCAAATCTTACAAATTTTGTCTCAAAAGTTCCCACCTCTCCAGTCACCAATAGTTTAGGTTTAGTTTGTTTTGATTTCAATGGTCACATAATCAGGGATGGGTTAAACCAAAGGAAAGAGGCAGAGTCGGCATGTGACCAGTTTGTAAGAAATTTGGTTACCAACCTCCAGGAGAGATTTACTGAGAAAGGAGATGCCATTGTGTTGTCAGCACTAACCAAGCTGTTCGACCCATCCCTGATTGTTGACCAGGAGGAAATGTTAGATAGCTGTACTGTAGAGGTTTCAAAATATTTGGGCAGGTGTGGGGAAGGGCCAGTAGGGGTGGCAAAGAATGAGATACAGAATTTTTTAGCATTTGCAAAAGTAGAAATTAATGAAAATAAAAGAACATTCCAAAATGTACATCAAACTCTGCAGTTGGCAGTAAAGAACAGGGCTACCTATCCAATAGTTTGCAAGGCTGCACAGAGATTGATAGTCGTACCCGTCTCCACAGTGGACTGTGAGCGAGGTTTCAGCAAACAAAACATAATTAAAACAGATTTGCGAAACAGCTTATCAATCCAAACTCTTGAACATCTCATCAGATTATCAACTGATAAAACTGCAAATGAAAAATTTAATTATGACATGGCATTTAACAAATGGAGTGGACAAAAAAAACGTAGAATTTTAACACAAAAGTATTAATGAATATTGAAATAGAGAAACTTATTGCAGATTGAAATGGACACTAACAATTATTGAAATAGTGCTGGTGTGTTCATTTGTGCTATAGTTTATTTATTTATTAATATACATGGTTGTGCTATTTATACTTTTTGGATTGTGTGTGTGCTATGTGTTGTTATCAACTTATGAATATATTATAATGCAAGTCAATTAGTTCTTTATTAATAATATATTTATGTACCGATATGTATGTATTGTATCCAGTAAAGCTACAGTGATACCTACCTTTTATGTCGGATTGATCATGTATACAAAAATACAACTATATGAATAAAATTGAATACTATTTGATCTAAATGTTGTCGTTATTTTAGGTACAAGAAACAACAGTTGAAAAAGTACTAAAGTTGGATCATTTTGGCTCAAATTAAATTTGGCTAAAGACTTTTGATTTTGGCTAATGAAAATTCTATTTGGCTAAATTTTTGGCTACAGCTATTTTTCATCCAGGGTGAGCCCTGATACAGGTGGCCACTCAAGCAGGTTTGACTGTATCTTTTATCTCTCTTATTTCAGGGAGAAAACGAAATCGCCGTGCGGCGTTCCCAAGACTGGATAATGAAATCGGCGATCGCTCTCTCGGTTTTCGGTCTCAGCTTCTCCGTGTTTAGTACCAGGCAACTGCGAGATGGCTGTACGCAAAAACACCTCCCCTTCTCCGATAACTGACAAGCTTGCTATGTACGTCTGTGCGTACAAACTGCATGTACTATGTACATGTATAAAGAGGATCCGGTAACATCGAGTATCAAGACGTTTATAGTGAACGACGACCGCAAAGTGAGAGGATTGCACTGAGAACAAAAAAATATTTTCAAGTGACCTTGTTATGTGGTTTTGTTTTTGTGTTTGTTTGTTTGTTTGTTTTAGCCTCAACAATGCATTTGTTTTAAATTTAATTTAATGTTGCGCAGAGCTGTGATCTCTGAAAAAGTGTTCGAATAAACACACATTAATTTATGATTTTTTTTATTTTGTATTTTTTTTTTACTTTCTTTATGGAATTATTAGGGTTCAGATATAGAGAATATTATATGAGTGGCACTTGATCTTACAACAACTTGTTTCCAAACGTATTAGGCTGCAAAATGATCGGGTTCGCTTTGCAAAATCTTGTTATCGCGATGCAATATTACTAATCGTTGTTTAACAATGAGTAGTAATATTCAAGGTTCGCACACGCTTGAAAATGCCCTGAATTTGAAGGGTTGCCCTAAAAAGGCCCTATTTTGATGATCTAGCCATAAAAAGCCCTATATTTTACAGGAAACTTCACAAAGGACGCTAAATTGTGCCATATAAGCCCTCAAATCGATAGACATGTTTCTTTTTCCGCAAACATTAATTAAATTCCCACAAATACATCGATATCTAGTTTCATTTGTTGATCTCGAACGTTGGTGTGTAAAATGATATCAACGATTCATTCGTAAAACATCGTCATTGTTCGTAGTTCTAAGGATCCATTCGTAACTTCGGAGAGCGCTTGATTGGTCATTCTAAAACGAAGCACGTTTCTAAAATACTTATCAAGAGTCTTAATCTCAGTGCGAGCTAAATAAAATGGAATATTCAAAAACTATTTGAACTGATTCAGACTTTTATGTCTATGTGGATTCTACGTATTTATGTTGATGAAAATATGTAGGATAGTTCTCTGTCGATTCCAACGGCCCGCTCGAACACTCGCATTATTTTGTCGATTGCAAATGGCGGACATTAAAATTGCCGAGCTAAAGTAATAAAGGTATTTATTTGCACATGAAAATGTCCCTAAATTTTACTTACATTGGCCCTAAAAAGTCCCTAAATTTATGAGTGAAATTTCTCTATGAACCATGATATTGCATCGCAATGTATGTAAGTGCTAATCAAACTACTAGTTGCGTTTCCATTCCCAACACTGCTAATCATAATTTTAAAAACAAATTGCACCCTGGTATCATTTTTTTCCTTGATTGATATGTTTTTAAACGACAAGTTTAAGATCAGTGACCACTAACAGACTGGGTGGGACGTTGTCTAGAAGTAAAGTGTCCGCCTGTGGCGGGATGGGTCCAAGGATCGATCCTCTACAGCGCAAAACATTTTATGTTCCAGTCAGTGATCCATGACTGGTTTATCAAATTCCGTGGTGTGTGCTATCCTGTCTAAAGGATAATGCGCATAAAACACCCGTTGCTGTTTTTCGGAAGAGTAGCCCGTGTAGTGACTACAGCAGGTTTCCTCTGAGACTATGTGTCGATATAACCATGCGTCTGACGTCCAATAACCGCTGATTTATAATCGAGGTGTTCCAGTAGCGTCATTAAACAGATGAACTTTATCTTTTGAACTGTGCATTGTTCCCTGCAAGGAGCGGGGCGTAGCTCAGAGATAGTGTGCGCCTGTGGCGGGATGGGTGGAGAGATCGATCCCTCCACAGCGCAAAAAAATTTATGGGCTATTTTCCGTTTCAGCCAGTGATCCACGACTGGTTTATCAAATTCTGTATTGTGTTCTACCCTGTCTATGGGAAAGTACACATAAAAGACCCCTTGCTGTCATTCGTGGAAGAGTAGCCTATTTGGTGGCAGCGGGTTTCCTCTTTGACCATGGGTCAATATAACCATGCGTCTGACGTCCAATAACCGCTGGTTTATAATCGATTTGTTTCTAGTGGCGTTAAATAAAACCCTTTACTTTCTATTTGGCAGCTGCGGGTTTCCTCTTTGACCATGTGTCAATATAACCATGCGTCTGACTACCAATAACCGCTGGTTTATAATTGATTTGTTTCTAGTGACGTCTTTAAATAAAACAAACTTTACTTTCTATTTGGCGGCAGCAGGTTTCCTCTTTGACCATGTGTCAATATAACCACTGGTTTATAATCGATTTGTTTCTAGTGACGTCTTTAAAAAAAAAAACTTCACTTTTGTTCCCTGCACGACTCCCGGATGTCTATGTTTTCATAAAGGATTCATTCATTCAATGAATCATTCAGCGTTGTGCGCCGCAGCATGTCGTTTGACGTCACACATCTATTATAAACATTTTAGTCCACAGAATATAGTGGCAAATCTTATAATTTATTCGGCTTAAATCGTTGAGACTCCGTACAGGTAGGTCACAACAGACTGAATGCTGTTCAAAAAGTTAAACTGCGGAGCGGGGCATAGTTCAGTAGTATTTCCGTTCCAGCCAGTGAAACCCGTCTGGTTTATCAAATTCCGTGTTGTGTGCTATTCTGTCTATGGTATAGTGCACATGAAAGACCCCTTACTGTTTTCGGTAAGAGTAACCCATGTAGAGGCAACAGTGGGTTTCCTCTGAGACCATGTGTCAATATAACCATGCATCTGACGTCCAATAACCGCTGATTTATAATCAATGTGTTCCAGTGGCATTGTTAAACAAACTTTATCTTGATCAACACATTTACTAAAATATATAGGTGCGATATGTGTTGATTTATGATGGAGTTTGTATTTCTACATGGATGTGATTTTTGTTGCATATTATGTACCGGTATGCCTCTAGTCTACATGTATGGTACATTTATAATTACTAAGCCAACTTGTACATTTATAATTACATGTACATTGTTTAGTCTACAGGTAATCGTTAATGATAAGCTTAACAACTACTGGTTTGACCGAGTGATCATGGTGTTGGACTGTCAAGTACCATACGAAACGATGCAGTAGATTCGAATCCCACTTGTGCTCATAAATGGTTTTTTTCGTTTAAAGAGAACTCGTTTTACGACAGTGCTAGTATATTATGTTTGAGTTAAAGCGGATTGACCGTTAACATTGAAACATTTCACTATTTTTATATTGGCATGTTTGTGGTAAAGAAATACAAATCAACCGACATCCATTAAAAATAAACATAATTCACTCATTAACATTGAGAATACAAAGTATCATGAATTATGAAATACATATATATGTGAGACCAGGGGCCGGTTTAATGAGTTGCTTAATGCAATGATAGCGTAGAGTCGTCCGAACGATTGCACTGCCACGGTCGTGTGTATCGATACAGTTTACAGCGGCGACATTTTCCGGCCACAATACTTAAATTGACCGCTGTGACCACTTCATTGTCCTCAAATATTGTTATTTACGTAATTGTAGTGTCATGGCATAGCTAAGGCAGTCGCAAGTGACCGTATAACCTCTCCATTAAACCCCCCC
>JAULBR010099644.1:4903-17403 GCA_032355825.1 Melanodrymia aurantiaca
GATATTAAACTAAAAGACTAAATAAATTCATTTACATTCACTCCATTGTGAGCTTACTTTGGTTATAAATGAGTTTTGAGAACCACCCCTGTAGTACATCTGCAGGTGTAACATACGTGTGCATGCATTTACATCAACATACTTGAACATAATAATATGTACTTTATATCGTTAATCCAAATACGGTACGTGGTTTTACTAACTTGTAGATCTACATAGATATGCATACAGGTATATCCTGTAAATATTGTCAAACTATACACATAATTTACTAATACATTAAATCTTATTTCTGATTTTATTAAATAACTTAGTGTTATTAATCTTTTATTGATACTCATTTCATTTAAAAATAGAATTGTCTCTATATACGTGTCAATATCCATGTTGTCTTACCAGTTCATTGTTGGAGCATTTGGTGGGACTTTGTTGTCCCGTTTTTATGTTGAATATGACCTCCAGTTGGGAACTGATAAAAATTGCTATATAAATGTGATTAAACGTTTTGTGGAGGCCAACAAGTTTATGCTGGAATGTGTTCGTGAGAATATGTACGCTTTCCGTAAAAAAAAACTCTCCACGCCTCCACCAATGTACTCACTTTGTATATGATGATCAACCGCCCTCCTCCATAAGGGCGTATGTACTTTATGTATGCCCCTACCTATGGTACACGACGTCAACCACGCAGGGGTTGGGGAGGTTATTAACCGGTCATTCCCTTCGTACATTAATATGATATGGATCATCGGATTACTTATATGTTTTGAAACATTTTAAAATTAAAACTAATGGGAATTGGAGTGGGGTGTGGGGGCGCATTCAACACCTATAATATATAATATTCCGATAAATCTTCACTTAAATGTTTTTATATCGGCTGTTAGTTTAACAAACAGGTGATATAAAACAAAGTGTAAGGAAAGATCTATTGAACTACAATATATACTAGTATTTAACTTCCCTCGACCACCCGCCACCACACTTTAATCTTGAATCTTGAGAGCCAATTGATAGACATCTCACGCTACCCAAGCCTGTTACCATCATCACGTTTAGTGTTATAATAATCATCCTTCTTCCGTCTTCACTTACCTTCATAGTGTTGTGGGATGAGCATCGTCTGACCCACTTCAAAGTACGTTCCCTCCTTGTCTCGCATGATGGTCCTTGCTCTGGCCACTTTCTGGTGTGTCCTCGTGAAAAACTGCACCGCCTGTTTCGCATATATCCTCAAACCCGGACTAAGTTTGCCCACTTCGTTCTCTTCGAACCTGACCACACTGGGCAGCGTGTCGTCATTGTTAAAATAGCAGACGTCAACTTTGTCCTCACTCCATTCGAAATTTGACGACATGGAATCCAAAGACGTCGCGATCTCGGCGGATTCCTTGTCTGTTGTGAGCGCGACTGCCATCTTTCACCGTTGTATCAAGTCTACCATTTTTGTTTAGACTGTCCCGAGTCTGTCGTCTTTATTTAGGAGTAGTGGCGTTCAGATGTTTGACATTGCTGGGTTACTGTAAATCGGAGCGCAGCTATTATTGGAAACCTGGAAAACCGGTTTGCTCTCCGCCCACGTGGTAAACCGCAATCTCTAAAGTTATGTCAATATAGACGATGATCGTACTAAGAAAGCGAACGATTCAGTGCTATAATAGGTTCGAATCTCGATACTGCATGTTATGATTTTTGAAGCTAGAAATGAGTTTAATACGCAGCAATTAACAGAATCTTAAAACCAAGTCCTTGTATTTGGTAATGAACCATGCACAGTGGGGGATGGGCGGGGGTTTAGGGATGGTGTACATGAATCGCCAATGGATATACATGTACAGGTATAACAATAATCCTTTGTGATCCATTGAACATAATATACATACGTACATAATAATTATGTTTATAAATACATTACGTAATTAAGTACAGTAATACAAACATTATAATTGATTACAACTAAATAATATAACACAATAGATCATGTACACACTGGTATTGCGCAGGTGCGCTAGTAATTCCTTCTTTGGTGTTTGATTCAGTTCTCAGTTGAAAGAGTATACTGTAGGTCGAAGCAACTTAGGATCAAACGTTTTCACATAATGACGGACAAAGTCAAACATATTACTGGCACTCTAATGTGACTTTATGGTCATAATAATATATGTAGGAACCTGATCAAACTTATCACTCATGGATCAAGAGAGCACATACTGTTCATATTACTTCTGTGGCTCATACTGCATTATAAATCTGCATGACACGATCACTATAGGCCCAGTTTTAACAATCATCGACTGTTGGAACTCATACATAATTATTGTAATTATGTATGACACGCACAGTAGACCTACAGTGTTAACCATCCACTGTTCAAACTCTTGCATAATTATTATTGTAAGTAAATGTCTGTTTGTTTAACGACACCTCTGGACCAGATTGATTATTAATCAGCGGTTATTGGATGTCAAACGCACGGTTATATTGAGGAAAACCACTGTCGCCACATAGACTACTCTTTTTCGAATATTAGCAAGGAATCTTTTATGTGCACTTTCCCGGGGCCTTTGGTAGACCTTTAAGAGAATATACATGCTTGAAGGCGTAAGTACCAAAAACAAATTAAAGCTACCTATGTTGAGTCTTTATTAAGAGCAATGTTGAACATCGTTAATGGTATATATGTCGGACCAAAAAGGTGTCAGTGTTAAAAAGGAGTCAGTACTAATGTTGAATGGTCTATATACAGCGATCGTACAAGCCACCCTTGCGTCTATGGCTGGAAAATGTTGAAGATTATATTTGTAGCGCCAAGGTGAACTAATTACAATTGACCCACAGCTATTCGTTCTCAGATAAAGTCCATACTGGTAAAGTCTATGTACATGTATTTGTTAACTCCGTTTAAATATTCATAGCATCTTCAACAGACGCCTTATGGAAGTTGATGCCGAAGAAACAGGAACATAGCGTGGTGAGGTATTGTATAATGGACAGTGGAGCACTTTGACATCGCATTCTTTGGCAAGAGGTTCAACGTATAAGTGCCCGTGAACATTATGTGAGATACGTAACAGATACATATGGAAATCGTTTGTCAATATGGCTATACATACCACCTTATAACCGATGATGTTACTCTTCCCACGAGAATTAGAGGTCATGAACACGTTACTGTACCTTTCACCTTTTTCTTATCTGAATATAAACATCAGCAGAAAATTAATGTTAAAATGTCATTATATTACTTAAAATTGCTTGTGACGTGTCATACGAATACCTCACTAAACATGGCTGAAAAAGTTCGAACTCTTCTAAGGTCATTGCTATCGTCTGAAAACACAGTATGGCGGGGAAAATTTGGCTCCAAAATTGTGGAGTGAGAGTCTTTAATAGCGTGGGCGATTGAGTATATCAACCCTTCAACCGCTTCGACATGCAATATGCACTTTAAAGATGTGTATGGGGAAACTGACAACTAGGACGATCAGTATGAACTTACAGCACTACTCGCGTCACTGTCTGGTCAATATTTACATTCACATCTGTGTTTAACAAACTCTTTACATAGTGCTCAGCAGACGTTAGCGCATCTTGCTACACTTACATTCTACAGACTCCTTTTCTATTTCTTTACATCAGTGTGTTTTTATTAACGGCAAAGCGACACGGACTTCTACTCAAAACTGTGTGAATGTGATATATAGATAATAACTTACGAGTGAGTAAAGATAATCCGTAAATCTGAATGTCGAGTAAGTTATTGAATGTATTGTCCATAACGAACATATGATGTCTTACAATAATATCATCTACACAGCGGCGACGAAATTACAAACATATTGTTTACATTCAAGCGCGTACGGTGACACAACACGCCTGAATAAAACCGTCTTTCTACACGATGAGCAATGTTAAACATATGACAGTTCTTACAAGTTTATACGCGAATCATCACATCGCTTTTAAACAGAAAAATAGAATGAATTGCATTGATACTGCATGGGAGGTATGGAAATAATAAAGCGCAACATGTAGAAAACGCGTGTGTTTAGTTGGTACGAATGGTGATAATGGTCCTGAATATTACGTCCTTTTTATTTGTATAGTGGTGACTGTTTATACCACCTTCATGTTCAACCACTACTGCACCTCTATGTATCACCGTGTGGTGATCTGAGTGTAATAAAGTTCTATTCTGTGATAAAACTGTTTATTAAAAGAAAACGCCCGAGTTTGAAGATGAATGCCACTGTCATATACATCAGTTCCGTCCATTACAACCAAATCATAATGTACCGGTTCGTTAACAATAATGTTGATTTCCAATATTTTTTTCTTTATTGCTATCATCACAGCTGTTCATGATTGTTTTTAATATTATGTGTTCCCAAAGCCATGAGAATTTAAATTACGAATTAAGATAACATAAAGTTTGCAATTTTCGAGATACAGTAATTGTTTTAATAAAATTTATATAATAAGTGGTTATTTCACAACTGTGTGTCCAATGTGGAATTTTATTGTACGAGTTCACGTTGTGGTGAAAATGCGTATTATTGAAATGCGTTCCCTTTGAACTAAACTACAATAACCTAAAATAATGATCGATCACATGTTGCGATTGAAGCAATTTGATTGGAATAGTAACAATAGATGTATAATAATTATTAATAAACGTATTGTCGAATGGACCTATTATTGGAAAATGTATACCGGGTATCGCGCCATCTATGTTATAGGTTCTCGGGTGATAATATAACCATCCTCGAACCTATAACAAGGCCAATATGGAAACAACATACATGTATGTTGATGTATTATAGAATGGACCCTAACAAGCAACTCATGCTTTAAAGCAGTAAAATATAAAAGTCTTGAAAGACTGAGTACACAAGAATTGTATTTTCTATTTAAATATGAGATGTTACTCCAGCATATTATTGATCATCAGCCATGAGTATAGCTAAATATCGGTTCGTTAGTCAGTTATAACTTATTTACGTGCTTATATATCATTAAGGACCAAGCACATCTGTCATGGTTAGACAGTCAAGCTGTCTCGACTGCCTGTCCAGGGCAGAAGTTAGTGTTAGCATCATAGTTGAAACCCACTATTATGATGAGTAGCAATGGATCTTTTATAAACACTTTTCCACAGACAGAAACGTGCATACCATGGCCTTTGCGGCACCAGTTGTGGACACTGGTCGGTATAAGTGGAAGTAAACATCGGCCACGCTCCATGCTTAGAAAGGTTTCCCAAGCTAAACTTTAAAGGCATATTCCTGAATTTAACAATACAGGGTAGCTCGTTTAACAGCCTCTATACACACATAAGTCTGCCCAGTTTCATGAACTTATCTCTAAATTGTTTCCTTTTCCCAACTTATAAGTCCGTGTTTCAATTATCAACTTAAATTGTATAGCTGTTTTACTAGACAAATTGTTCATCTATAACGTTTCATTGAGTTCTGTAGTTTTTATTATTTCTATTCACTCTCAATCAAATTTGTATTCGTAACATATTTCAAATTGTCTTAATAATCGTAATAGTTAAGTGTGTCTGTTTATCAAAAGTTCAGTATTCAATACTTATAATAACTCTTATTTTTTCCCTTACAATAATTGTTATCATTTCATTTTGTTTTCATATCCATATTTCTACCGCTTTGAAAGAGATAAAAAAATCAAGGCAATAAAAAATATACATGTACCCAAATAATGTTAAATACATATTTAACTTATAGAATCATTGAATTTCACACAAAACACATAAAAGTTGTAAAATTAACTTTATTTCATATAAATATTATAACACAGAGAGATAGGTTGCACATTAATACAATTGCAGAGTGACTGCACACGATCCCAGATATTGCACGAAATTGGGGTAAATAAATATCAACATTAATATATTAAACCAAATAAAATAATAACAACAAATAATAATAACGTGCCATTTCAAAACAAGAACTAATACTTTATGCAAGTACGCGCGGACGTCTTCGAGTAATTATAAATCATGGAATGCTAATAAAACGGAATGTTTAGATAATTTAGTAGAAAATGGAAATCAAAGATATAGAAATTAATTGTCATATACTATTTAGCAAAATAAACGTTATTACTGAGAAATGTGAAGGTAAAACATGCATGAGTATATTAAAGATTTTTGATAAAAATTAATAATTGTAGTACACGAGTAAATATTGGAAATGGAAAATATTCCTTTTCTTATAAAAATAGATTAGAAATCTATGTTAATTACATGCAATAATTGCATTGTGTTTTCAACAACATTGTAATTGTGACACTAGTAAAAAGAATATGTTTAGATCTTTTTTCTTCACACGCTTGACTAAAACTATTTAATGTTTTTAATGCCTGTGCGTGTATTATAAATAGGCATTTGGTGTACATGTATTTGGTAATCGGAATGTATTAACGAACTCAAATAATGTTAAAAAAGAAGCCATAATTATTTGCTCTTGAGAAATGATCAATAACAACAGAAAAAATAATCAAGTTCAAAATCAGGTGAATAATGTTATCAATAATGTGAAAATCAAACAATAACAAAAATCGCAGAATGTAAGACAACTAATAAATGTGTTGCACGACAACACACGTACAACACGTACGTCGCCACGTAAACAATATCTATGCTTAGGTATTCATTACCTGCCGATGTGTTGCACGACAACACACGTATACAACTCATCGGCACGTAAACAATATCTATACTTGCAAACATGTGCTTTTTAAACTATGATTATGAATACATTATGTATTATAAATATTCGTGCATAACAATAAAAAATAAATAATTACCTTTTTTATTTTGCAAAATAAGTTATCATTCAGATTGCAGCACTATTTTCTCATAAGATATAAATACAAATAAATGCCTTTGTACAGTGAGAAGCTACAAGGAATGTACACAGTATGTATGCAGTATTCATTCAGTGAATGTTGCACAGACAATTTGCTGATAGGCACCTAAATAACCACTCACGTTATGAATGAATTAACGACACCCCAGCACGAAACAAAAAAGACATCGGCTATTGGTTGTCAAAATATAGTATATTTTACACGTTATAGTCAGAATAAGCGAATGTTGAGAAAAATGGTGAGCATGTTCTGTCCAAGACATGTTCCGACTTTGTTAGGCCATGCATATCAGTCTCACATCACAGTTCGACAGTTTGGCAGTGATGTGCTTTATGCATAATCGTTGACTGACAAGTCTGTGCCGGTGTAAAAGGAATAAAAGTCCGGAAGAACATAGGTCCGATATATAATGTATAACGTTACTGGACCTACATACCTACATAGGAGTATTAGACCAACCAGACTTGCATAAATCGCATAGTATTATAGGATGTTTCCTTACATCAGCGCTAAGACTTGTGGGTAATATATCGATTTGTGGATCAGGCTGTTCGTTTCATT
This sequence comes from Melanodrymia aurantiaca, assembly GCA_032355825.1. Taxonomy (NCBI): domain Eukaryota; kingdom Metazoa; phylum Mollusca; class Gastropoda; order Neomphalida; family Peltospiridae; genus Melanodrymia; species Melanodrymia aurantiaca. The sequence goes on from JAULBR010099644.1 coordinate 12,359, forward strand.
CCGTACAGTTTCATTTTATTATTTATACATTGTGTTAATATATTACCGGACTTGCATTCCTACCGGACTTGCGTTCCCTTTACATCGGTTTAATTGTGACCATGAATCAGTGTTGGCACGCAGTGAGAGTATAAGGTAAAGTTTGTTTGCTTAACAACAAGGGATCTTTTATGGGTACTTTCCCACACATGATCGCACACACCACGGTCTTTGATGGGGTAGTCGTGGATCACTGGCTAGAACGGGAAATAAACCAACAGGTCCACTGGAGGATCGATCTTTGTACCCCAGGCGGACGCAGTGCAGAGAAGAATGGTTTCCTTGAACGGCATCACCAGGCCATCTATTTTCAGTCACTAGCTAAGGATGGTGACAGATCTTGTGTACATATAATTAAATTTTTTCCCGAAAGATCTATTATGATCATCTGTTCAACTATATTTCATACGACCTGCGGTTAAAACAATTCTCAACGTTTTCTCCCGTATTTTGTACAGTTTTGAAAGTAATTCTCCTCAAGTGTATGTTGGTCAACAGTTCATTGATGCAATATGTTCAAAATGTTCTGTCTGACTAGAGAATCACAATGGAAATACGGAATAGATGACACAAAAGGATGGTATAATATTGCACAACAGTAAACAAAATGATTGTAGTTGTGAGGTATCCAGGTGCACCAGAGATCAAATACAAGCAGTCAACATCAGTGATACAAACTGACAGACAAAACCAATACATAAATGTGCAATGATCGCAATAAAGAACATCATATTTATCATTATATATAATTATATATATATATATATATACTCTCTGTACACGACTAACACTACTCGTACTATACAAATAATAAACACGTCTCATCTTAGTGTCTGATTCAATACATTTTACAAGACCTGGTTAGGTCAGAGTTCAATGTGTTGAGAAATACCGCCATTCTATTTTACGACATGCTCGAGTCAAAGGTCAATGTTTGCACGTCTAAACGTCTTCCTTTCCAGTGTTTGATGGAGTACCTTCTTTCTTTTCTACAAGACTTGATTAAATTAAAGTTCAATATATGGACTAGTACCATTGTTCTATTTCACAAGACTTGTGTACAATAATTATCTACACACTGTCATATTAAACTTACTTGCAATCATTAACATTGAAGCGTTATGGGTGAATATGACAAACGGAATTCTCATAAAAATATCTTCGAACAACTGCACACAATGTTACATATAGGAAATAAAATATATGAATTATATGTGTATAATGACGAGATAGATGACTAGAAAAATAGATCCATACAACCACGTGCAAGGCAGAAGGGAGATTCGTTTTTGGAATGATGCGCGAATCAGCTCTTGATTCATCCAAATTAGTCTACATAGTTACAACTGTCTTCTGCTCTATGCTAGATAAACCAGAAGGTCAGGCAGTAATCTGTATTTGGGCACTTATAAAGGCTTCCTGATGTCTTCACACAATCGTGTCAACATGCGACTTTCACAACTATTGATTGTGGACGTGACGCTGTACTCCGGAACTATACACCGGAAGTTGCGTCAGTTTTGCTGAAGCAGGAGCTGCTCCAGTTCGTCTGCGGACCTGTAGAGGAAGGCTGCGGACTCTCTGTAGCCAGCAATGAGCTGCTTGATCGTGGTCACCTCGTTAGAACTAAGCTGATTCTTAGAACTGTTTTTCTTCATGCTCAGGTCAGTGGGGCCTGTGGATGGAACATGAAGCATGTTATTAAATACAATCTACAGTAAACAACACTAGAAACAATACACAGAAACATGATCTTCTTCAGTTACATAACATATTAACGTATCAAAATAATATATTAACTGTAACAGGAATCACTCGTAATTTTGGCGCGAAAAACTCGATCAAGTGGTGATGATGTTAAACGAGCTGGGCGCAACTAAAGTTTATGTTAGCAGAAGACAATATGTTGTCCTTGTTTTTCTAGATAATTGAATACATTTAGTGTATGATTCAAAACATCAAAAGAAATGTCATTATATTACGTAACATTGTTTGCTACACGTCGTACGAATACCTCGCCAAAGACATTTTGGCGCGTAAAGTGCGACTACGTGTTGACATACACATGTAGAGAAGCCGGTTATACGCAAATTTATTTGCATATAAACATAATTGCATACATTTATTTTACGATTATAGATCAACAGAACTGCCATAGTGTCATTATAATACTTAAAATTTCTTTTTGTACATCGTACGAATACATTGCCACAATCTGCAGCTAATTAGTTCGAACACTTCAAAGGTCACGATATTGAGATTTCGCAGAGCGGAAATAATTGGCGCCAAAGTCAGTGATTGATGGGCTTTAACGAATAACGGCTATTGAAATGTACACCCATCGTAATGAGAGTCATAAATTATGTACCGACAACAAATTACATGTATGTTACATATAATTATGTACATACAAATCAATACCAACAGAACAGTAGATACTCACCAAACTCTCCATTCTGCACTGAGTTTGCCTGCAGTGGATGCTGGATAACGGGAGGGTGATGGTGCGCCGGGTGCTGGTAACTCGGGAATCCGGGACGAAACAACCCATTGCCATTAGCGAAAAAAGGAGGGTGAAACTCTGGTGGGGGTCTGAAGGCAGGAGGCGGAGGCGGGTGACGTATGAAGTCGTTGGTAGGCACGTGCCGGTCGACTTGTGGAGGCTGTGATTGGATACTTGAGGGAGTTGTCGTCTGACGTGCTGGCTGCGATGGCTGTTGGGATTGAGAGGAAGGAATCGTATTGTTTGGCATTGCAGAGGCCTGCAACAGACAAGCAAACTGTTCAGTACTTTGAGACGCTATGTGCACATTATAGGTTACTAATAAGTTATATATGTTAACGTAAAAAGTAATATTTCTCACACTTATTTCAATGTTATCAATCAATCAATCAATCAATCAATCAATCAATCATCACCCAATCAATCAATCAATCAATCAATCAATCAATCAATCAATCAATCAATCAATCCATCAATCGATCAATCAGTCAGTTAGTTAGAACTGAGAACTTTATTTTACACTCAGACAGTTCCAAAACAGCATAAGAGGGACATATATTACAGACAAGATGGTTTACAGGAGGATATAAACAATAGAGAATATATTTCAGTCAGCCAGTCAGTCAGTCAGTCAGTCAGTCAGTCAGTCAGACAGTCAGACAGTCAGACAGTCAGTCAGTCAGTCAGTCAGTCAGTCAGTCAGTCAATAGTTTCATTTGACAATACATCGATCGATTGATCAATCAACCAATACATCATTCGATCATTCTAGTAATCAATCTAACCATATACTTATCAATCAATCAATCAATCAATCAATCGATTATTGTGTTTATTCATTCATCCACCCAGCCAATCACCAACTTGTCTGTTGTTGATTCTATAATTGTATTCATTCTTGCAGCTCATCCCATTTAAATATATTTAGAATTACATGCATATTATAATAAGTAACATCCAGCATTGAAGTAAAGCTCCAAAAACACCTTAATATTGTAACTAAATTAAACAATGTACAAAGATATTAAATAAAGAAATAAAAGTGGTTATAAATTAATATCCTATTTCAGAACATACGCCCTAGTTTCAATGACTGATATATCACCTGAACGACAAACATCAATCTATAACTAAGCATAATGAAAGCTGTGCAAGATCTACCTGGTGAATCAGACCCTCCTGCTCAAACAGATGTACCTTATGAATCACATCCACTTACTGGACCAAATCCACGTCCATCAATGCAATCGAGGTACATGAATACTAATCGCACAGAACAAATATTTGTAAACGTTCATCTTAATTCTCCAAATATGTCGCACTGAAGTCCTAATGCATTGCTTAGCCCTGGGGTGTATCCGAGTAGCGTTAATTTATCCTCGACCAAGACCATATATTTCTATTGTTGGCGTAACATTGGATGCGTGTTTGCAAGGACAGTCAGCTCTCTTTTGTCCTGTGTTGTGCTAATCTGCTGTGGAAGCGAATCGACTGTATACTATAGGTAAACAAAGGCAGAAGCCCATCAAGAGAAATATCCGCCATATTCATTAAAAGATCAATACATGAAAAAAAATCGTGTAGACGGCACATTGCCCGAAATCTCTTCCAGGTAGATGCAGCATTGTTCGCATTGACCCAGATAGAGTTGATTTAATGGACAGATTATGGTCTCCGGGCAGGGTTTGTAATGCCAGATAGTCTTAATTATTATTGACGGTGAATCATGGTTCTGGGCTCTCCGTTTATGATTAGTTTGCAAATCAGTAGGACTGTGGACTGTGTGGTGTTTATTGTCATTCCGTGACTTGATTTCATAATTCACATGTACCATGCGCTCACTTTTTGTTTGGATAATGGACCTTTATATGTGTTATTTCAATAATTCATATAAATATTTGCATATCAATAACTCAAATGTTCCCCAATAGCCGGTGTCTTTTTTTGTGCTGGGGTGTCGTTAAACAATAATCAATAATTCCTCCTTTAAAATTATGTTGAAAAGTGAAGATAATAATTTAAAGAAAAAAACAAAACTATAAACGTTATAACACAGTTAATAAATAAACACATTAATGCAACACACAGGAATGATGTACAAACATGTTACTGAAACACAGAATAAAAATTTTAAAAATACAAACCGGAAGTGGGTCCAGTCCCATGCGCATGCGCTTTGCATTCTGGCTTTCATTGTCGCAAGCATTAGCCAACATGCTTTCTGCAGCAGCCGATGTTAAATGCGGAGGCGTCGGGCGAAGCTGCTGAAAGTACAAAGTCGTGATCAGTGGTGACATAAACATATCTACTTATATAATTATTATAAACACGGCTATACACAGTGAGAAATGTAGTATCATCATAATTATGTGTATGTATAAAACTAAAAATTAAAATAGTATTTTTTGCTGCAAACAAATAGACAAACACAAAACTCCTATGATGAACATATTATTCTTTTATTTGTTTAATTTTTCTTATCAATATTTTATTTAACATATAT
>JAULBR010099645.1:0-11335 GCA_032355825.1 Melanodrymia aurantiaca
TATAAGCGCGTATGACGTCACAAGTGTGTAATAAAGATATCTTTATTACACGTGTGCTTCGTATGGAATTTACGAACACGTTTATGCTTAACTATATGGATAATAAATTGTGTTAGAGGCAAATGATTAAGGTAGGAACTAGGAAGGTATTGTATAAATTATATTAAAAGACAGAAATATTTAATATTAATGTATGTATTAAAATAAGATGCAGTTTTTCCAATGTTTAATTTATATAGACCTATTATTAATATATAATGTTCAATGTTTCCATATGATTAATATTGATTTATCTCTTGGACATAAAGCCAAACACGTACACATTATGAAGAAAGAAACACAGAAACATTTAACATCCAGCAATAAAACGTCTTGCTCCATCACAGAGCAGACACAATACTAACAAACACACAAATTGGCAAATAAAAACATATTTACCTTCATTTTGCAATGTAAATAAATATTCTATGTTTAGCAGCCATTTACAATGGATTATTTAAAGATTGAATGTTAGTTAATACTATCAACAGAACTTAAGAAAGAATGTGAAAAAATATCAATTACTCACTCCATTGATGTAGTTTACTCGGTCGATTTTCTCGTTCTGCGAATGAGCACCATCATCACATGCACCAATCGGCAGCAACATTACATTCTTGCCTGTAGCCTCTTGAAAGGTCAAGGCCACTGGAATGCTACCACCTTCTCTAGTCATATCTGGCTCCACACCAAATACTACAAATATTATATTAAAAATTAAATATTGGTCTTGCATGCTGATGGCATTTTAAGATAGTCTCGCACGGAAGGAGAGAAGACACCCTAAAAACACATTGAGATGAGATCTAAATGAGAAGTATTAAAACTATGGAATACACATTAAGTGATACACTAAGAGTCGCCCAAAAACGATATGTCTGATCCAATACCCTACTTTGACCCGTTTCACACTTCTTTATCGTTTTGATTAAGACAAATCAAATATTGAAAAAAGAAGAAGTAAAAACAAAAAGTGACAGTGGGGTCGACCAACGTCCCCTGACACCCCACTGGCTACGGGCCTGCAAAGTAGCATACGGAGTGATTCTAATTACCTGCTTTCATGGCCTTCCTACCAGCAATATAATGAGGGTGGTTTGGATCACTCAGCCAGTACTTGGCACCATGACCCATTGACAACCTGCAGCAACGAGATGACATGAGAATAAACTTAGTAAGTGTATATCTAAATAAAATAAACAATAGTAAATGAGCAAGTTAAATATACTATGAAACACTTTTTAAAACATATTTCAAGCCGCACATGCACACTATAGATAAATAAAAGAAATACAGATGGAAGTCCTACTGGCATCAGGCAAATATCATCTTTAGTCAGATGGCTGTACTCAGCCGATATCATCTAGAAAGTGTTAAAACCAAACAGTTACCCATTTAATAAAGTGCTGAATGGGTAACCGTAATATAATTATAGATCACACAACCAATTTAATAAGTTGTATATCTGTATAGGTTTCGTGGTACTCACTTGACAGTATTTGGACTGCCACTGTCTTTGTGTACTTTCTCAATGTGAGCTTTCACCAACTTCTCAACCTGGTCAGGCTGGATATCAGGAACAATACGTATAGAGAACTTCCCTATCACTTTCCCTGGAATGACCGTTTTGGCTCCTGTGCCACTAAATGCCCCTTCAATACCTAAAAATTAAATAAAACAGGTATTAACAAATCTACATTCAATATATAAAACAAACTATAATTGTCAGTGGAGCTTGAAAGTGCCATATATGTGGATTTGTCTTAAAAAACCCCAGGAAATTGTGTCAAAATAGCAGGTAATTTTTCTAAATAAAGCATTTTAGAACAAGGCTAAAATGAGTTGTGTCATGCGCAAAATTTCCAACCTCCAATGTTAAAAAAACTCTCACAGCTGCAGATACTAGTCATGGGGTCTCAGTCTGAGCAGAGTATTTATTATATTGACCGTAGGTCCTGTAAACCTGTTTTTTGTTTGTTGCAAATACGCATGCACTTTAGCGTATGTTCAAAATGTTTAAGTTTCACAAACGATTTATTCTCACGAGCAAACTCTAATCGGGTATTAAAATTTTGCGTACATATACATTTTGCGAAATTTATTAACACAAATCTTTTTCAGTTTACAGTAAATAAAAGGAAAAGGCAAGTTTTCCACACATGAAAGTGGAAAATACGTCCCACCATAATGTTACAACAAAATCGTGTGTTGGTTTATATGAACAAAATTGTGTAACAGTAATACTGATTTACAGCATATTCCTAGTTTTTGGAAAAAGAAAACCGACAAAAGTTGAGATCGTTTATACCATGGATAGAGAGAGCTGGATATCTCCACCGATGCATCAAACACTTTTCTTTGGTATCATGTATAAGTTTTTTGGCACCAATATCTTTCCTGTAGTCTTCGTGATCAAAGTCGATTGGTCCATATAACTTCTTCTCTTCATCTGTCACTTCCGCAACCATTTCATTAATACCAGGAACAAGAATCTTGCCCTTGTTAGTAACCAGGGAACTAAGCAATGCCACGACATCCACCATCGCTTCATGCCTGTCCGCAACAACAACCATCAATAAAATATTACCAGTTTTATCTTAAGTTAGGCAATTACATATTAAATATACGACTAGAACCAGACATTGAACATACTAAACATATGTAAAGAACAGAATACTGAACATAATTATGCTAAACTTAAAACTAGATTACATTAATAGCAAATCAAATTTAATTATGTTAAATCATATCATAATTAAAATTATAGTCTCATAGTTACAAATACTTGTTTATTTTGGAAATGTAAAGAACATACTTTAAACTATATACACACAAACATTTACAGTAAAATATGGTCATTTACTAGTAGAACATTTAGGGAGACCTTAACAACTATCATGGCTATGATCTACGGTATAGAACCATGTTAATAGATAGATAACATTAAAGTTACACTCTCATAGTTACAAAATGGCGGTTCCCGCCAATTTTCTTAATACTTTTTTTATTTTGGAAATGTTAAGAACATACTTTAACAGTTTAAACTATATGCACACAAAATTTGACTGTAAAATATGGTAATTTACTAATAGAACAGGTAGGGAGACCTTAACAGGCAACCTGATCAACTAAGGAGAATGTAAACAATAACAATGGGTATCACATGGTTTCATTCTTTCTATCAATAAACCCCATTATTTTTGTGGTGATTAAATCAAGGTGAAACTCGTATGGAAACGCAATTGAGAATTGGAAGGAAAGTTGAACTATTCGTGTGAGTTCATGTTTAGAAACCAGCTCGTGGTTACACACATGTAATGTTTTTTTGTGCATACATTTACAAATTATATCATAAACACATATTAAAATAGCGAAATATAGCACTTACAACTATGAGACTATAACTTTAATGTCTCACGATTAGACATCTTCCAAGGAAAATATCATCTAGTACTCTAATTGAACGAAAACAAAATGACAGCACTTTCTTCTAATGGTCCAGCTGCCGCAAATTTAGCCAAATAGTGATATATTGCATTTTTATTACTGTTTTCAATATAATCATGAACCAATTGAAGCCAGCAATAGCTGTTATTTGCAATAAAACAATTGAACTCTATTACGGATGCAACATTTTTCGCAAAGAGTTTGCTTGTCTTCCATCTCTTCTGCTCGATAGGTGCAAGAGAGAAGCACAAGCTCTTCATGAAAGAGAAGAGTAAAATGAATAGCTGGAAGAGAGAGAAGTCTTCCGCTTCTGGAATTGCAAATTGCACATACCTACATGTTTTATCATATTGTATTATTTGATAATGATATATTGTTGTTAATAATCTTCATTCTGTTGCAGATTGTCATTATTTGGAAACTAAAGTAACTGTAGCATACACTGTTCCACCAAAGACCCCGGAATGTAGATCCTTCGACGCACATTCCACCTCTAGGAAGAAGTAGCAGAGTCCTCTGAAACAAACATAATTATGTTGTATCACAAAACATATTTCATTTGACTGTAGTAGCTGCATATTAATGAACAATTAAGTAAACTCAGCATGTAACAGGCACTTTGTTAACTATGTTTAACACAGATGTCCATCATTAAAAGTTCAGTCTAGACCAGAAAAGGCAAGCGATTTCTCATCTTTACCACCTTACACTGTAAACTGTGAACATTTTTTAATAGTTCTCGTCCAATCTCAATACGCGAGATTTATAAGCACTTGTAATTTCCCCCCCCTCATAATGGGCTTTCATGTACCAACGGTCGTTCGTGAAATTTAAACATTGCAAACATGCGCTTAGTGATGTATTCACGAGAAAAAAACACGTTGCAATATTAATACAGTTTACAGTACCTCAAGTCTTTTTTTTACGAGAGTGACAAATTGCTTGCCTAAAACAATCTTCTTTTTTTTTACATGTTTCAAGCATAAGGAATTAATAAAATTATTGATATTGTTCTTAATAAAACAGATTTATACAAAAGGAATTAGTAGGCCATTGTGACCAAGACAACAGCACTGGCAAGGTTTAAACCCAGATAACATATATTGAGTGCTATTGGAAAGACTGACACAAAAGTACAAACATACCTGAGACCATAAGTGATGCAAGGCTTTGTTTTACCAAGCCAGTAGTTGTCTGAAATACAGATGTAATCTGTCCCCTGGAAAACAATGTACGTCGATACAGATTCTACAAAATCTCTATGTTTGTCTTATGGAATCTTCTGCCGTGCAAAAACATTTTACCCAGAAAATATACAATTTTTTATAAACTAAAAATGAATGTGATCTTACATCGACAAACACAGATTAAGGGAACTATGTTATTTGTTTACGACTGGAATTAATAATAGCTTCTGTGATAAAATGGTATCGAGTTTCAAAATAGTGTGATATATAAAGTAAAGTTTGTTTTATTTAACGACGCCACTAGAAGTGTGATATATATGCCAAAACAAAAGTTAGTTATTTATAACTTATTTACGTTCTTATATCCAATTGAGGTTATAATAGGTATTATATGTATTTATGTCAAAGTACATATAACATAATACAAATATGCGTGCTTAAACAATAAATAGGAGATTCATATTAAAGATAAGCATTTAAAGAAATGCTTTAAGCAATTGTCTTGTAATAAGAATCTTCTATTTATTGTACAAGGTGGACTCCAAATTGTATTATTAAAGCATAATAATCCAATGACTATTATTATAAAAAATAGTGTAAATACCAACCTTAAGGAATGTATCTTTCTTCGACATAACGAAATCATCCAGTCCTTCAGACCCAGATTCTTCCATACCTTCAAAACAAAACTGAAAACCACCAAAATAGTTACAATCTGTAATATTATATTATATCAGTTCTACAAAATAACGTCTAGTTATTTTCCCAAGTATAATAAAATAGAACTAGATGTAACTAGAAGCACAAGCTTTCGAGTACCTCCGATCTAGACCTGAAGGTCGTGTTGTTTTTTGTGTGCAACACTCCACCTTCCTTACATGTATGTACACATGCGATTTGATGAAATAGTCGGGTTCTTAGGTCATCATATAGGTCATCATGACCTACTTTTGGTGTGCAACACGCCACCTTCCTTACATGTATGTACACATGCGATTTGATGAAATAGTGGGGTTCTTAGGTCATCATATAGGTCATCATGACCTACTTTTGATGTGCAATAAACTGCCCTCTCTACAATGTTCAATTAGTGTGCATGATATGATCTGGAAACCTAGATTTCTTCTATGGAGGTCAGAGTTCAAGATACAGACAGAAGTTTGGATATCTCAATGAGCAAGGAAAGCATTAGAAAACATCTTCCAAATTAATACTGACATATTACTATTTCAAACTGTATTGTCCATATAATGTAGTACTGCAATAGCATCCATCAAACTAAGTAAACAAATTGGCATGAAACAAATCTTACCTTTATGTTCACTGGAATGTCCATTTTCAACTCTTGCATAGCTTCAATACAGTTGATCCATGCAAGAATGGGTCCCTAAATATACAAATAGAATGAAAATACCTGAAAAACACGACATAAGGACCATCTACACTAACCCAGATTATGCATCTACGTGGTGAACTATAATTATTCCCATGTAGACTGTTAACATGCAAATTACATATCGCAAACACAATATCAATATCTTGATAAAAATAACCCAGGTAAAATAACTGGCATCATCTTGCTTCATGTAGATGCTACACATGATAGCACACCACGGCCTTTGGTGGACCAGTCGTGGATTACTGGTTGGGACGAGAAATATCCCACCACATCCACGGAAGAGGATCAATCTATCAACCTTTAGAACCTCAGGCGGATACTCTTGCACTGAGCTATCCCTCTCCATATAACATTAAATGTATGCACAACAAAAATGTAAGATACTGTAATATAGGTATTTTTCGCTCGTGTCATTTTCACTTGCATTTCTAATTTAACTGATTTTTTTTTAATCATGCACACAATTACTTTGCATTGCAAAATACAATTTATCTTTTGCAATGCAAAAATGATACATAGCGATTTGTTAGTTTTTTCCAAATCGTGAAACTTGCAACTGCAAATATTACCCGTTTTACACTTATTAATGACAAATCGAATTGACTTTTTATGGAAGTAGGCTTCATGGTGTACCTTGTCATCTGTAGATCCTCGACCATAAAACTTGCCATTCTTTTCTGTGAGAACAAATGGCTCGGTGTCCCAGCCATCTTCCTGTTAAAGAAAAATAGACAAACAAATATATCTTCTACCAGAGCCTCAACCTATATAGAACTTTACAGATCCTAGCAGGGCTCACTCTGGACAAGAATTTCTTTTAGCCAATTTTCCCATTTTCGGGTATTTTTCTAAAAAATATTTAAAAAGAGACTAATTTATATAAAATATTGTTAGACAATTACTAAAAGTTTTAGCCAATCATGTCAAAAATTAGCCATTGGCTAATTTGGCTACCTACAGGGTGAGCCCTGCCTAGAATATTACTGGGAAAACATAATTATTTAAATGTTCAAATTTCATAAAACCCTACACAAGAGATTAGCATCGACATCAATTTTAAAATTCCCACAAGTTTAGTCTTTAGATCACACACAACCATAGCTACATGTTTAAAAGTGCTAAATGGTTGACAATTCATTTACTGTAACCAATGAACATCTTGCGTGCGTTTAATTTCCGCGTACTTGGTGTATGATCTCAATTCGCAAAATTTTACCGCTTATAATGTGCTTGCAATAAGGCAATGGTTGTCCGCGAAATTTAAACGTCAACAACATGTGCTTAGGGTGTATTCGCGCAAAAAAACATGTTGCAGTATTAATACGGTTTACAGTATTCCAAATTAATGATATTCAAATATGTATCAAGAATTTTTTACTTGAGTCCCATTGCTAATAAAATTATTAGCACAATTTTAGGCATAAATTAGAAATAATTAAATATACAAAAATGTTTGCATGTCAAACTGGAAATTTAGTAGTTTCAGTGCCATTTGCTTTTGGGAATGTGCCATGTATATTCGGTCCTGCACTTGTGCACACCACAAATATGTGATTATGATATGGTATAGGTTCAATCTGGTCTAGCTAAGCCGCACTAGTCTTAGGTGCCTTGTCCACTGAAGGTTTAGACACCCCCACCCTGGTCTTGGTCCACCATCAAAGGTCGGGACCCAAAGCCAAGGCTGTACCCAAGGTGATTTCTGGTCTACACGGATTGCTATTTTTATAAGGATGCTGGTTTAGCTTAGTTGACTGTATAGCTAGCTATTGGTTTATCAACAAACAATGGAAGCAGGCTGGACATCAAGATGGCCGTAGATGAGAATTGTTTTCTTCTTGGGGTCGTTTCCAAGATGACCAATCAGCAGTGGAGGCAGAGACAGCTTCTGGCCATCTGGCTTTGTAATTTTACTGTCACCAAGCTCTGCAATCTCACAGGTAGAACCAAGCTTCTTCAACTCCTACAAAACGTGACAAATTAATTTATTAACTCATGAATACTGTATAATAAGTATACTGAAATGGTTACTTATTTTTATAAAGAATCAGTTTGTTTAACATCATAACTAAAGAATACATTAACAAATTATTTGGCGGATATAACACACACATTGATTGCAACCTGTTGATTTAAGTAGATGTCTACTGTCAATTTGGAGATAGGGATCTGCTATACCGGTAATCACTCTCCCACAAACAGGATAGCACATACACAGCATTTAAAGTAAGAGTCATCAATTACTAGTTAGAATACAAAAAAAAGAGAGGTTTTAACACTTGAATTTTACTAAGGATGGTTGATTTTTTTTAACCTCAAGAATAGTACATATTTTTAATAACTATCTCAATGTATTCCTAGAGGATGTAATACTAAAGTGTTTAAATAAGAAATGAATCATTCTTGCATTTTGTGTCCATTCAGTGACTCGTCGGATTTCAGGCCATTTCTCCGGTAATGCAGAAACACTCTGTATTGCGACGATGTCACTAAGCCGTTGCACATATTTTGGCTGATTCTGGTCAATGTGACTGAAAAAAATGTAAAGTTATATACAAGACTGTAAATTAAATTAAATTGGGATTTTCAGTGCCAATTGCGATTTGAAAGACAAGTTATAGAACAGTAAATAAAATGCATTTTACGCAATACACCTTCACAATGTCAGAGGTTTCCCCAGATTCATAATATCTGCGCAAGGTGTACATACTAGATACATACTAGGGGCCGGTTTAATGAGCGTTGCTTAATGCAACGATAGCATAACGTTGTCCTAACGATTGCGTTATACATGTAAAATAATGTCATTTACGCAATCATAGTGTAATGTCATGTTTAATGGAGAAGTTATAAGGTCACTTGCAACTGACTTAGCTACGACATTACACTACAATTACAACGTAAATAATATTTGAGGACAATAAAGCGGTCACAGCGGTCAATTCAAGTATCGTGGCCGCAAAACGTCGTACCTATAACTTGTATCGATACACACATCGGACGACATTACGCAATCATTGTGTACATATTAGGTGTACAAACTAGGCATAATACTAGGTGTTTTCTACATTGCAAAGTCCCTGACTTCAAATTATGTACCCTCTGGTGGAACATACTACACCGGGAACATAATTTTCTTTTTACCGAGCGGGCATAGCTCAGTGCAGTAGCATCCACCTTAGAGCGACAAAACTTTGACTGACAAGGGTCTAGATGGACATTTTGCTGGCAGGACATCAGTTTTCTCAGATTATGTCCATCTGAGGTTCAATAGGTCGACAGATCGATCCTCTTCAATGGATGTTTGGTTATTTCCCATTCCAACCACAGATCCTAGACTGGTCCATCAAAGGCTGTAGGCGGCGCCTAGTGTATGCAATTTTTTTATTCAATACCACCCTTTGACAACTTCTGGATCCGAGCGGGACGTAGCTCATAGGTAAAATGTCTGCCTGTGGCGGGATGGGTCGAGAGATCGATCCTCCACAGCGCAAAGCATTTTTATGGGCTATTTTCCGTTTCTGCCAGTGAAACACTTCTGGTTTATCAAATTCCGTGTTGTGTGCTATTCTGTCTTAGTATGGGATAGTGCACATAAAAGACCCCTTGCTGTTTACCGGCAAGAGTACCCAATGATGAAGCGGTGACAGCGGGTTTCCTCTGAGACCAATCCATGTGTCAATATAATCATGCGTCTGACATCCAATAACCGCTGATTTATAATCGATGTGTTTCTAGAGGTGTCGTTAAATAAAACAAACTTAAACTTTACTTTTTACTTCTGGATCCGCCTCTCAATTTACCACAAATTCACATAATTATTATAAAAGAAACCTTATCCATAGTGTCAACGAATGAAATTACGTTTCAACAAACACTATATTAAATTAAATAAACCTACGCAAAAAGCTTGTCCATGGTGACAAACTAAAATCGTTCTAAAAGAAAAAAATTATAATTTTAATGTACTTTCGACTTCTCTGAAATACGCGCATTTGACTGATCCCACCCCTTTTTAGCGCCGTGTGCAAACGTTGATATTATTTTATTGCAGTAATTATACATTTTAATACAGTACTGTGTTAAGTAACACAATTATTAACGTCAGCTTGTATAAAGAATATAAAAATATATAATTTTCGTTATTTCCACATTTTAAATTCGAAACAAATATTGGACTCCGTTCGTTAACATACGGGCACCTGTCAATATGGCGGATTTGGCAACATGGCGAAAATCTCAAGGAATGTGACCCGAATATTTTCGCTAATCAATGAAAGTAATTGTGTTTATTGTTATACAATTTAAAATGAGCTATTCACAGTGTGATTGATGCTATAGTAAAAACAACAGTATTGTTTCTGTTATACGTTCGTTGCATTGTTAATAACAATCTCGCAAATGACTGAGACGGAAATTGGGAAAATGTTGAAATCTATCCATTTCGCAGACTTTTCATTTACGTTTTATTGTTCTGTTGTTACTTCTATATAATATGTAAGAATTGCTTCTTTGAAATGTGTAGGTTCCATAGACCTGGGTGTTATTATGGGATAGCTGCTGATGCACTATGGAGGTCTGCAGAAAAAAAAAATTACTGCTAGCCAGCAGGGCTAGTAAATATTAAAATCCGCTACCTTGATGATGTCACTAGCCTGAGATTTTTTCGTAAAATAATAATAAGTATCTAATATGAACTGTGGGTGCTACCTAGAAGCGAGCATTGCAAGTAAACTAAAGTTATTTAGGATATCTTAAAATTCTTTTCTTTTTTCTTTCTTTTTTTTAAAAATAATTTTTGACAGTCCATAATCCATTACTTTCACTTTGCAAATAATAATATATTGATCATACATTTGCTGTAAGGTCTATAGCATATATGTAGGACAGCATATATATATAGATTTTTTATTTATTTAATACACTGTGGTTCCTATGGTAACCAAAATTACCACCAAAAACGTAAACAAATTGTGAAAATATGGAGAAGAAACATTGTTTTAATTCGTCCTTTGTTTTGTAAATCTTCATATTATTTTATTTAATCACAGTGAAAAGAAAATAGTATTTTTTTGTTATTTCCAATTCTGTTTTTCACAGTTATGTTCAAAGAACCTACTTGGAATCTGAATGAGCTGGGTGTCACAGAGATGTTCGGCGTGAGACACCATTATGTATATGACGTCATAATTAGGAGATAAACGTAGTCTATTTTCAATTTAGCGGTATGTTATCGTGCATTCGATACCGCTAAATGTAATTT
>JAULBR010099656.1:0-11335 GCA_032355825.1 Melanodrymia aurantiaca
TACTGCGTTCGTACATATGCGTTTTTTAACGCAAGACGCCTGCGTTAAAAAACGCTCGTCTGCGCCGGGCATAAGACGCACTCGTAACGTAGCACATGTCTTAAAAGTCGGGACTCAACCTGCCCAACAACATTCATCTATAAAACTCATTAACTTATTAATGTTTCGACCCATTGAGGCACTTGACTTATAAAGCGATTAGCGTTTTGCTTTTAATATTCTTGCATGAACATGGGGAGTTACGTGACATTTAAAATACTTATGTCAGACCCATGGTTATATATTGACACCTGGTCTCAGAGGAAACCCGCTGTCGCCGCTTCATGGGGTCTTTTATGTGCACTATTCCATAGACAGAATAGCATACAAACATGGAATTTGATAAACCAGACGTGTTTCACTGGCTGGAACGGAAATGGTCCATGAAAATGGTTTGCACTGTTACAGTAGAGGATCGATCTCTCGATCCATCCCGCCACAGGCGAACATTCTACCTCTGAGCTACGTCCCACTCCCCAGCCAAGAGCGTATCTTTAAAGAAGACGAAGATGTTTAATACAGCAACTGTTCTTTTTGTAGAAAATCACACGCACAGGCGATGATTGCTAAAGAGCACATATAATTGTTTCTCTTTTGACATTTTGATGAAAAAAAAGTTTAATTAAGAACTGGGCTTTTGAAAACAAGAGCACTGTAAGGCGTAATAAATGGGGCGTATGATAAAAACATGGAATTCAACTTCCACTAAAATTAATGATTATTGAACGCGTGCGCTCCTTAACTGGTAACTGTTGGTATCTGACAGTGACAATTCTTAAAGGTGCCACGCCACCTCTAAAATTAAAAAAAGAACTTCTATGCAAACCTGGCATTAGAGTTGAGACATAAAATTCAGTCAACTATTCACTTTTGAAATGCTTGTAAGACCTACGTTTGCTAGTCTGTTCTCTAATCCGTGCAAACCATTGATGTATAGATTTAGTAACAAGATAAATTCAACCACAATTTTAATACTAACTGTGGCTGCAAAGATAAAACTAGGGTTGCACAGATGTTGGCACTAAATCCCAGTCATTAAACACTGTATCAACTATAAAATTCCAGATTTTGCATTGTGTAGCCGAACCCTTTTCAGCTCGCCTAAACACCTCTTTTTGGGCACTCACTGCTAAATGAGAATATGGGTACGTATTTTTCAGGTAGTTTGGCGTCTAACGTCGGATCCAAATCCTCTGACAATCGGACATATGACGTATGTGAGTGACAAACGTTTCGCAATGGAACATGACGTGTTGTCAGTTGAGTGGAACCTTCACATCACTAACGTCTCTCTGGGCGACGCCGGGGTCTACGAGTGCCAGGTCAGCTCGCGCACAAGAAGCATAAGGAAACTGGTTCTCCTCAAGGTGATAGGTGAGAGGTTTTCATTGATTATGTCTGCACAAGGTTGCAGTGTCGAAGAGATATTAGGATAAAGACGAGACATTTAATTAAAAGAATGTGTTAAATAAGTGTAACCAATAGATAACGGCACAAAATTACTTCATCCTTCCTGTTCGGTCTGTAGGACTGCCACTCTCCGGCTTGATAGAATGAAGGTCGTTCACTCCCGCATTGTTCCAAACACTTTTCCAGTCAGATAAAATATACCTGGGTATAATCATATATAGAATCAGTGTATGCGATACCCATCTTGACACGAGGCAAATTCAAAGCAAACTTGGCAGCCAAATCTGTCTTTTCATTGGCCGCGATGCCAACATGACTGGGCACCCAACACAAAGCAATACTCCTATATATTGGCTACTCTTACCGATTAACAGATTAGGTCTTTTATGCGCACTTTTCCAGATACAAGGTAGCGAACACCACGGCCTTTTAAGAACCAGTCGTGGATGACTGGTTAGAACTGCATGTGCAGATGTGTACATGTATTTGGCAGAGCATTTCAATTGTATATAATTATTCTGATCTTTGAAGCATGATATACAAATAGATACTATTAAATTTGTTGTTTTCTTGTTTGATTTCAGATGCACCACAGGAACCGACGTTTAGTCCAAGTAGGTATCACCAAACAAGTTAACATAGTACCCATGATAAGTTCGTCTTTAGCAAACAAAATTCTGTTATCGCTGTCTAAACAATTGTTTTGTGTGTACATGTATATGGTTACGGCTTTGTTAAAAATTCACAATGAGTTCAAAAGGAATTTCATCGTGTATGTGCGCACCTAAAGTTACATTGTAACATGTATCTGGACTTGGTAACACTCTTATTTTCAAATTATTAAAATAAAAGAAATTCTGGCGTACAATTTTAATAATCACGAACAGGGCTGTATTACTATTAGCCGGAAATAGATACAATCATGGGTATAGCTACCATAACATAATAATATTATAATCAACTGAGTATATTATACGCAAAATACAGGTAGACCCTCTTGCAATGGGCTATGGCTACTGTCGACCAAGCTCCGGAAAACGAAATTCAGTACACATTTTGAGACCCTAGATACGCGCCTGAAAATAGCATTAGATGTGCATCTAACCATACGGTTGAATTCTTTATTATCAGGAATATTCCTTCAAAACGACCCGCTCCTACAGAAGCATAGTTATGGATCTGCAATGTTACGCTTCCAACTACACTGGGGGCGTTCTCATCAGGCATCAAAACATATGTAGTTTAAGAATGAACGCCGAAGGCTTGCATTACGCACCATCGCTTTCCATTCATACCGACATGTCTCAACATGTCAAAACATAGCTAATCTAAATTTACATTCAAAGATTACCTACGAAATTTACTCGCCTCAAAACTGCTTCTTATTAGCAGCCCGCTCAATTTTTGCTCCGCGCATAACAGATCGGCTTGCACTGAAACATCAAACTGCGATCTAAAACATTTGGCAACATAAAAAGTATACCAATTACGATAAAAAGGACGATGACTGTGAGTAAAAACGAATCTTGGATTGACGTTTGTCTGTGGTTCAGTGCAAGGCCGACTCGCATACCAGTTTTTCTAGCTTGCAATCGCTTGCCTTCCCAGC
Organism: Melanodrymia aurantiaca; assembly: GCA_032355825.1. Taxonomy (NCBI): domain Eukaryota; kingdom Metazoa; phylum Mollusca; class Gastropoda; order Neomphalida; family Peltospiridae; genus Melanodrymia; species Melanodrymia aurantiaca. The sequence continues at coordinate 3,059 of JAULBR010099656.1, forward strand.
GAGATAAACCTTTGATTCCAGCTTGCGTTTTATAGACTTACACTTTTTTAACAGATTTCCGTTACAGGCAACACACCTTTTGGGTTTGGTTTCTTTCATGGCATTCAGGAGTTTTTGCCAATTTATATCTGACACACTTGATATACTTTGATCTTGAATATGAGCAATATGAAGATCATATAATACTCCCACTTCTCCCGCTCATTCCCCTCCCTTCCTATCCTATCACTTCTCGTGTACCCACTTGTCTTACACTACGGCGTGAGAGATGCCCATTAGATATGTTTTCGTAGTTCATAATGTGAAGACGTCTTTAAGAACCCACTTTCTATCCATAATGTCTCTTTAAATGGTGTCATAATTAAAAGCAAATTATAAATATACAGAAAAATCCAAAACATTGAGAGATTATAATGCTTTAAACATATAATTATAATGTATTATAATGATAGTGAATGGACACATGTGTCTTTCTTTCAGATATTACAATATCAGGAACAACATATGTAGAAAAAGGCAACACTATGAAGTTAACTTGCAACGCCACGGGTGACGGATACCCTCCGGACGTAATGGACTGGTTCAAGGACGGCCTGAAGATGACGTCAGACGTGCGACGTCATATAACTATTGACGTGTCGTTAGCGGAACGCACGATCACCAGCCAGTTGGCGATCGAGCGCGCCGATATGGATGATGCAGGTACCTACGTCTGCCGCACGTCAAACAGACAGATCACCAGCTCCAAGATCAATGTGTTGAATAGTGAGTACACACACACACGCGCACACACACACACACACACACACACACACACACGCACACACACACACACACACACTCACACGCACACCCACAAACACACACACAGACACACGCACACACACACACGCACGCACGCACGCACGCACGCACACACACACACGCACACACACACGCACACACACACACACACACACACTCACACGCACACCCACACACACACACACATACCCACGCACACACACACCCGCACGCACGCACGCACGCACGCACACACACGCACACACATACACTCACAGACAGACAGACAGAAAATTGTGTTTCTTTAATTACATCACTGCAACACATTTGTTAGTAATCAGCGGTTGTTGAAAGTCTCGCATATAGGTGAAATAATCCTGAAGCGACTTTAAACTTCAAATCATTCATTCATTCATTGTTGAAAGTCAACGCATGTTTATATCGACACATGGTTACAGAGAAAACTTTGCTGCTGGGGTATTTTATGTCCACTCCCCACAGGTCGGATAGCACATACTACGACCTTTGGTGGATCAGTCGTGGATCACTGGTTGGAATGAGAAATAACAAAACAGGTCCTCTTTCGTTTAACCTAATACATGTAGTTCACTACTAGTACTTCAATGGCTGTGGTATGTGCTACCATGTCTGTGGTATGTGCTACCATGTCTGTGGAAAAGTACCTATATGTAGCGGCGATGGTTTCCTTATGTGATCATAGGTCGACATAATCGTGTGTTTGATATCCAAATATCAGTGATTAATAGTCAATGTGTTCCAATGGTTTCCAGCAAAATCAAAACTAACATTGTTAATATTTTTGTATTGAATACTTTCAGAGACTATTTCACGATATGCTGGATCTCTAACATATATCATATCTGATGCAATACCCTACTTGACGTATGCCTCATTAATTATATTAATAACAATAATTATGAATTAATTAACACCGATGATGATGTAATATTATTTGCATTTCTACAAATGTTTTTGTTTCTATTTCAGCTGAAACGAACAACCACAAGAGAGGTAAGCGCATGTTGTTATCTGAATGCATAAGCCATAACATGTAGTCTAACGCATATATACATGTACCTATAATTATATTATTATACTCAAGTCGTGAACACATAACACAACGATGATACCGTAAATAAATTGAAATCAACCCAAATAAATACAATGATATAAAACATTAATAAAAATCAGTGTATAGAGCTGACATATGGATAATATGGTAAAATCTACAAACAATAGTGTACAGGACTATGTTAAAGTGAATACCATTTAATATTATCACAGATTTTAGTTTTGAAACTTTTATTTGAAATTTTTATTTGAGATTTTTAGAGAACATTCCACCATCTCATATCTCACTAACGTTCCATCCCGCACGCATATGTCTTAGGTAGAAGCCACATAATGTTATGTCCACAAGTAAATAAACCCGTTGCTTTGTCCACAGATATGAAGGACCACGAGAGATTTGGTGACATTTCTGGATCTTCTTCATTTATCGTCTCAACCTTCTGGGTAATTCTGGCTGCTGCGTGTGTCGTGACTGCAGTACTACCAACATGACCAACGAGCGAGCGAGCGACCACCCAGCGTTTTGCACAATTTACTCAGGGATACGAATACTCACTAACACGCATGCGTGACAAGCCAAGACTAGACAAGACAAGAATGTGTTACGCTCAGGACCTAATCTACGGCATAATTAGGAGGAAGATGTATATACAATAGTTACGGTTAACAGGAGAAAAGTAGTAATAATAACAGTAATATAATGACAGTAGTAGACATATAATGAAATGACAATACGTAAACAAGACACCAATGGAACACATTTGATTTGGAAACATGAACAACCAATCAAACGGTGAAGAAAAAGGAGACACGTGCATTTCTATGTGCCGTAGTATATAAGTATTACTATTGTATGTTATGGTATAAAAAAGGGTTTTCTAAAATATCGATTATATATACATGTACATATAACGTGTGCAGGATAAAAAAGACCTTTAGAGTTTTAGAACAGTGTAGCATATATCCTGGACTTCAGTGATGCCATTACATCAAAGTACAAAGGTCCAATTTTTCGATACATTTGATGTTGATTGTAATGCAATAAATACACATGTAAGTGGACCGTTAATTTGTAAATAGGGATCAATGAATTTTAATATCAATGCACTATACTAAACTTTGTTTACAATCGGTGCGGGGTTTTTTTCCATGCTCTTTGAGTGGGAACGTTATCGCAAATCGTGCACTTATTTTGAATTTTATATCTCATTTCATTCTATAATTATTGATATTTGAAATGGAATATCACCTACTTATTTTTATCAGTATCATGTTATACAATGGTTTCTGATGTCAACGAGCAGTAATGGATAGGTCTGGGGTGGTATTTATCAAACAACTTCTTAAGTTTTTATTAAATTTTCACTTAAGTTTCAATAAATTGAATAAGGTAAGACAACAGCTTAAGCTTACGATTTTGTAGAATTCTTAAGACACCTCATAGGAAACTTGAGACGTAAGTGATAAACGTCCGAAACATATGTCTATGGGTTGTTTTTTTCTCAGAACTTAAGTCATAATCGTAGAGACTTAAGTTTTTTCTTAGACTTAAGTCTTATTTCTGACTTAAGTCTCTTGATAAATACAACCCCTGGAGGGTTATACGATTGATGAATGCCACCTTACATTGCATGTTCTTGTGTGTTTATCTTTGAGATCCATATGAGCTGTCAAAGCATTTAAAGCCACTAATTCGAGCTTAAGATGGATGCCACAGTCGGAATCTTTCGCGGAAATAATTATGATGTTTAGACATTGTCATGTGTAAATCGTACAGAGAGAAGGTATAATAATGTTCGGATTGTTTAACGCGCGCGTTTTGTGCCATCCAAGCTAAGCCCGAACCATCGGCTTTAAGGATATTTTTCTGTTGCAACGTATTCAATTGTGTTTGCATATTTTCAAGTTGTATTTATTGTCACGCGAATCATTTATCTTAATCGTGTTTCAACAAGCCATCATTGCTCTAGATTGGTATAGCAATTATTTATCGTGACTCAAATAATTATTACATCTGTGCTGTCTCCGTTTTCCTATAAATTATTCCTATCCTTGTGTTGCCATAGTCAAACTAGACACATGTATACTTATCTCTATTGCAATGTTGCGTGTATTTTGATAATTTTGTTGGACAATCAGCAGTAGGCATAGCCAGAATTGGGAAAACTAACCACAGAATTAGATTAAACTACCGCATCTGCCAGTAATAATGTGGTAAACCCGTTGGAACTGTTGAAACTGTGGAATACAAATTTCCATAAGAAGCCATCGCTTGCATAAAGTAGTGTTTGGTGGCTGGAGCTGGAATAATGTTATAACTGTATAAGAGATACTAATAATTAGTGTTATCTTGTTTTATAAAATTTTATATCAAACTTCAAATTTGTGCTGGATCATTCTATACTTAAAATACTATGTTTTCAATCAACATACTTGTTCTTTAAATATTAATAAAACAAAAGCAATACTACTTTTGGTATGAATTTCAAATTAAATGATAACATATACTCATATTTTTAGATTGCTTAATAGATTCATTCTTTTACGTTCAATCGTTTTCGTCTTGTACATGAGAGTCATTTATGAGTTTAAGACTTATGCAACGCAATGTGGGCTCTAAATTCTATTGCAACATGTTTCCGGATAATACATCATTTCTATATATTAAAATGACACTTTATTTACATTATATTGATTAGAATATCAATACATTGATATACATTGCGTTTAATATGTTCATGCACATTATTGTACGCAAAAGTGCATAATTGCTTTTTACAAATATTTGGATGACCAAACAAATACATGTATTTGATATATAATATTGATATTCTAAGCAAGAACAATTTAGTTATAAATGGCTCTATTACCAGAAAACGGTTTAGAATATAATTAGATGCGCACTTGGGGAAGCATCCATCGTAAACTCGGGAATGCACCGTTAAGTGTTTTGGAAACTAGTGCGTTGTGCATTTGTTTTGTATAGTTAATTATAACTTATTTACGTGCTTATACACAATTATATCCATCTGCCTCGACTCCCTGTCCACGATAGAAGCTAGTGCAATTATGAGAGAGGAAACCCGCTGCCTATTACTAAATAACAATGAGTATTATTTCATAATTAGTATGCACTCTCCCACACACAGGACAACACATGCCACGATAATTGATAACTAGTAGTGACGCACAGGCCGGTGTAATTGGTGTACATCTATCTGTGCATTGAAACTTGCGGAGCCTTCACTAGGTTTGGAGCCGGTGTAATATGAATAGAAGTCCGTAGGAATATAGGTCCGACACAATGTAAAATGCTATAGAACCTACATACCTAGTCCAAACCAGACTTTTATAAAACACATAGTTTTATTGCGCGTTTTCTTACATTAACTCTACGACTTGTAGGTAATAACTAGCTTTATGAATTAGACTATTTGTTTCATTCCGTAAACAAATATTTTATTATTTAATCCATTTTATTATGATATAACCGGACTTGCATTCCGGTAGGACTTGCGTTCCTTTTACACCGGAACTATGGGGTTAATAGGGGACACATTCACATAACGGACATTCTGTTACGTTAGGGGTTAATAGGGGACACAAATGTCATTTACATAACGGACATTCTGCTACATCAGAGGTGCTATTCGTGAGCAAATATCACAAAACTTTTTTTCTTTCAAAATCATTACAACTTTCCATTCTTACAAAATACGATTGGATACACATAATACAGTGAATTGAAGTTTTGGTTTCCTTTTGTTTCGATTAAAATAGTTCCGGTTTTCTTGCGTAGACTAGTCAACGATTGACATGTGGTTGCACCTCACAGTAACTCATTTCCCAGGTGGCGCTGACTTAGCACCCTTCCCGCGTTTTTTACCTCCCTTCTTGCTGCTCTTCGGGCTCTCCTCAACTTCGACCTCTGGCTTGGGACGATCTCGTTCTTCGCGAGACTTGCTCGACGACTGATCAACGTAGTTCACCGTCGCCTTCTGCTTCAGGTTCTCCCAAGCCTTCGGGTATCCCAACACAATTCTGTTGTCAGACACGTCGATGTTCTTGATTGCCGGAAGCTTGCAGATGCTCTCTGGAAGAATCTCGATGATGTTGTCCGAAACGTCGAGGATCTCCAGACCCCTCATCCGTTCCAGCTCTCCTGGAAGCATCCTCAGATCGTTGCCAGATGCTTTGAGCACCCTGAGCCTGTACAGGTACGGGAACGCTATGGGCATCTCATCGATGTGGTTGTTGCTCAGATTGAGCTCGTACAGAGACGCCAGGACGTCGATCCTGTCCTGGGGAAAAGTCAGCAGCTCATTGTTGGAGAGGTCGAGTTTGATGAGTTTGTTCAGATTACCGAAGTCGTCTGGAAGAAGTTTCAGGATGTTGAAGGACAAGTCCAGTTCCTCCATGGAATACAATTTGAGAAGTCCCTTAGCGAATTCTGAGATCGTATTGTTCGACAGTATCAGTCTGGACAGTTTGCTCAGATTACCTATCTCAAGGGGAATGTCGGTCAGTTCATTTTTGCAGGCGTTGAGGGATTGTAATCCACGTAGCTTACAGATGTTATCGGATAGAGTCCTGATGTTGTTGCTCGAAATATCCAGATGCGTCAGCAGGCGGAGGTTGAACACTGACGCAGGGATCTCGTCTAGCTGTAGGTTGCGTATATCAAGGTGCACCAGGTTCCTCAGATGGTCCTTGTCTCCAATCATAACCAACGCCGATTTCATTTCTGTCGGGTTCACAGTCAATGGGTTGTCGGAGAGAGAGAGGGTTACTACAGGTTTGGGTATGCTTAGCTCTGTCAGGGCATTGCTGGACACATCAAACTTATGTAGTTGATACAGGTATTCAACGGTCTTTGGCACAAAGGCTATTTCATTGTGGCTCAATATGAAGACCTCGAGGTTTCGAAGCTTTCGAAGATCGCTTGGTATGGCGGCAAGTCTATTGTAGGAAATATCCAAAGACAAAAGTATCTGTTCTTGGCCAAGGCAGTCCGGTAAGATTGAGACTTTATTTTTGGACATGTTGAGAGATTTGAGGGTCTTTATTTTGCCAATACCTACTGGTAACTCTCTGATCCCATTGTCAGAAACGTCAAGGGTTTGGAGTGATCTCATTTGACCAATCTCCTCTGGAATAACTTCAACATTGTTTGCGGCTATATACAAGTGCTCCAAGGATCCCAGTGATACTGCAAACTTCATTGAGTTCAGTTTATTGCCTGAAACATTGATTGTTTCGATATATTTCAAATCACTTGTTCCTTGGGGCATGTATTCTATTTGATTGTTAGCAACATTCAGTATCCTCAACTTTCGAAGTCTTTCGATGTCGTTTGGCAAAAGAGTAATTTCGTTGTTTGAAGCATCAAATGTGTCCAGAGCATAGCCCAGACAACTTAACTCATCTGGAAGATTTTTCAACGAATTGTTCGACAGATCGAGATGACTTAAATACTTTATCATGCCAATCTGAGGCGGTACCTCATCAAGGGAATTATGGGACAGATCTAACCACGTAAGACATTTTAGTTTGTCCACCGAATCCGGTATGAACGCAACTGAATTGTACGACAGATCGATCCTCTTGATGATGGGTTTTTTCACAGCTACAGAAGGCATCTCGGTTATTCGGTTACCCTTCAAATTCAAATACCCGGGCAATTCGTAGACTCCTTTCTTCATGGACTTTATTATATTATACGACGCGTCCAAATGTACCAACGATGGAGACTTTCCAATACTCTTTGGTAAAGCTTTGAGGCGATTGTTAGCAACATGCAGATTGGTCAACGCTGTGGCCTTGTGGATCGCAGGCGGCAGCGATTTGATGCTGTTGTTCGTGACGTCCAGCGTGACCAGCTTCTTCAGCTTGGACACAGTGGCCGGGAATGCCGTCAGGTTGTTGTTCCTGATGTCTATCAGCTCCACGTTCTCCATGGCGGAGAGAGCTTTGGGGAGCTTCTTCAGACGATTGTTCTCCGCGTTGAACCTGACGGTGAGCTGGCACAGCTCCTCGTTCACGTAGATCTCGATGGGTAAGGTGGCCATGTTGGCGGTGCCGAACGTCAGGTGGACCTTCTTGAAATCGTCCACCATGCGTTTGATGTAACACTTCTTCAGCGGTTCGGGAAGGGAGATGATTTTGCTACCGGGGCCTGTTGCTGGTGGCGGCTTCTCCTCCTTTTTCTTACGAGAACCCATGATGATTTGTTGTTCGTACCAGAGTATTAGTTCACCATCTGCAATAAATATGGAAAATAATATTAAAAATAATGATAATGATAATAATTATAATGATAATGATGATGATGATGATAATAATAATAATAATAATAATAATAATAATAATAATAATAATAATAATAATAATAATAATAATAAT